>JBBMKA010000030.1:4995774-5019864 GCA_037833695.1 Sechiopsis laciniata | reverse complement strand
ATATATTCTGGTTTTAGTTGAAAAGAAAGAAAAGTTGCATGATATTAGACTCATATCCAAGCTAAATATTTTTCTAGTGCATGCTATCTATCAACGTGCTAATAACATATCTTTTAATTATTCTTACATATATAATATTATTTTTCTTCTAACTCTCTTCAAATCAATTTACATTTAAGAACCTAACATACCAATGTAGCTTTTAAATGATGATGAATTGGTTTCATAGTCAAAGAGAACTAGGGATTTAAGAAACAATAAATTTCATGCACAGTGATCATCTATTTAAAAATTCATTTTTTACAAATTTCTTTAACAACCACATATTGTATAGAAAGTCCAAGTGTGTGTTTGAGATATTCAAGGATATTAAACAAAAAAAAAACACCGAAGCTTTAAAAGCCATTCAATGACACCAACAACTAATGTACCTTAAAAAAAACCTATTGTACTGTTTTTTTTTTAAGTCAAACTTCTATTATTTCAAGCAAGAAATATTTGCATACTGCCTAGGCAACATGTAAACATTTCTCGCTTGGCAACATGCAGCTACCATGTGGCAAAATCTGACCCATTAATTTTTTTTTTAATTTGAAGAATTTTTTTTTTTTAAAAAAGAAAAAATTAATAATTATGCCACATCAGTGCCTGCATGCAAACATTTTTCATTTCAAGCTGTTATTTATAAGACGTTTTAGCATTGAATGTATGTACTCTTTAAATAATAATATGTATCGTCCCTTTCCCAGCTTTAAATACTGTGAAAACAAATCATCTTCTCTGACGGTATAAAAAATACTATAAATGTAGAATAAATAAACTCATCTATCACCATAGCATACTTTTAAAAAAAAAATGGACATTTTCAAAAATGAATTGAGAAAAATAAGTTCTTAAACTTTGAAAGCTTATATTGATTATATTTGAAATTTATGGATGGAAGTTTGCTGGAGCTGCTCCATCCAAACGTGGAGTAAGAAAAATTATCGAACAAACTCTCACAAACCTTCTATCTAAACACTCCTAAATTTTTATATAATGTTATTTTGCAGGTGGTGGACTACCAATGTTGAAGCAAAACTAACATTGAGCTGATTGACTACCCATCTTGAAGCAAAACTAACTTTGAGTTACTGAAGCAATCAGAAATATGCATTCTCTCATTGACATCTAAATATGGTAATGTCAAGCGATATGTCCCGTGAGAATAATCGATATGCGTATAAATTGGTCCGGGTGCCCACAAATGTGTACTCTCTCTGTCTATCCTAAGGTTTTGTTTGCAACGATGTAATGCTTCTATAGCTAGAGCTAAACCGAGCTGTTGGGTTAATTCATCGACAATACCTTATTTTGATGTAGAACATGCCTGTCTTCACTAAGAGAAGCAGTTTGTTTCTGTAGTGAAAACTTCAGCTATATTAGACCAAATCTATGTTCTAAATCTCACTAAGGATTTTTAGCCACAAAATGAGTTCTTAAATCTTAAACGATATCTATCCCTTTTAAGAGGTGAGGTGATGACAAAGACAATACCAATGGCAGCCCCTCTGTCGAAAAATTATGTGATTTCCTTTTTGATACCCGTGAGTGTTCAAGCCAGTTTACGCGAACCTCGACTATTTTCACGGAACATATCGTTTGACCTTACAATATTTGGATGTCAAGAAAATCTATAGGAAATTATTTCATAGGTAGATGGTCACCATGAATTGAACTCATCACCTCTTAATTACTTGTGATACTCTTAATCAATCATATTGTTCCTCTAGGTATTCTAACCGACTTTCCTGCACTTCGACAATCTCACGGGACAACTGCCTAAATTTACTATTTTTTATCGTAGAAGTAACTCGTGTGCTAACAATTTGCAATTAGAAGTTAATGTAACAAGAGTTCAGTACAACTTGCTGAAATCTGTAGATATTTTACATATATGGTTACAGTTTCAACAACCTTGGTGCTATGTTTTTTCACCTTACCATTCACCCAATGATACTAACATCATAGATCCCTAAGCTATATCATCACATCACTCAAAAACGTAGGGATCTCAAGTAGTTTGTTGGCCTGACCAAATGATACATTGAATTCTATATATCACAAAATACAAACAATAAATAGATCAAGGCAAAGAATTTGGAACCACAGGGTAAAGGAATTAAACAGGTTCTCTAGTTACCTTCACTGGTTTATCTTTTAGAAATGCTACATCACCATTGGGAGCCATCAGTAAATGATGATCTGATTCCTCCTCTTGGCTTTTTCCTGATGAAGAAGATGCAAGAGATTCTGACCCATCACTGTCATCTGAATGCAGATCACAGGGAATAATTATACAGGAGAACAATACAACAAAGAACTTAGATCTTAAGAGAAATACATGTTTAATGTTTATCTTCCATTTCCATCACTTGTATGTTCATATCACATGTAAATTCAAGCAATTCTTGTGAATTACTCACAAAACAGATGCTTTGCCATGACAGAAAATGGTTAAAATAACATTTTGTTAACAACTTTGTGTTTCATTCAATTTTAGTCTTTAGTCTTTGTACTGTCAATAAATCTCAAATTTAATTCTCCCCATTCTCAAGACTAAACTTCTTGGTATAATAATAATAATAAATTCCATTGAATAAAAGATAATGTGGAGATGTTTCAATTTTCAAAGTTCATAGAAGTTTAATAGAGGCTAAACTTCTTTGGAAATGTTAACAACAAATGAGAGGTATGGACTAATTTTAAGACTTATTCAAAGTGATTTGGATATTTGCAAGTACATGAACTAAAATAGAACAAGTCTCCCTAGTTTTATTTTAACCTAGAAAATTTCATCAAGTCGCAAAACAGTCAAAAGAAATCACTTCTCGAGTGAAGAGTGCAAAATAATTTTCACCCATGAGAAAATATTCAGAAACATACCAGAATAAGTTGGATGATCAGGAAGGTGTCTAATTGCTGTAATTTGAATGCTTTCTGGAAGAAGACAATTGCAGCATGAACCTGTAACTCCAAATAAATATTCATCAGGAGAAAGAATTAGGCAAATAAAAAACCCTCTGCAAAATACAACTATACAAGAATATATAGTATTTGGTGGTCTGCCTTTCTACACAATGAGCTAATTGATAACAAATACTTCTACAGGGATCGACGTTAGTATTAAAATCGCCAAGTAAAATAACTATTTTATAGGATCCAAGATCTAGAACAACATATTATAGAAATATAAAGGATAAAGGAATACAAACAAACCAAAATTTGAATATGAATTGGAACTTTGGAACCTCCCTCTCTAGAGAAACATCTCTTGAGCCCAAAGTGCAATAACTCAATATTTGAGTCCCTTCCCCTCCCCTAACCTCTCTTATTTATAACCAAACTATCTAACTAACTCTCTAACTATTTGCTTATTATATGCCCTATAATACTTCTAATACAATAAATGCCCAAACCTATCACTATTTTCCCCATTCATCACTAATATATACAAACCAAAATGAAAGTAGTAATGTACTAATAGTTTATAGGTGTGGTCAGATAGTAGATGGCAATGCCATTCTAATATGGGAACCCAATATCAGTGAGTTCTGAAATTATGCAGAGTTGTGAAAAATCAAGAACTATAGATAAAGTACATAACAAAACTACAAATTAATAAATTATTTATTTTATTCACATTTTAATGCGTTTTATCAAAGTTCACACCACTAAAAAAAAAAATCATACATAGCAAATTATGAAATTTTAACTTGAATTGATTGAAGGCTATGCCTATTCGTTTTGTGGCTATCAATTTACCGTGATTGAGTCAGTTTTTGCAATATTTGAATTCTTTTTAAAAAATTTGAAATCTGCAAAAAAAAAAAACCCTTTTTTTGATACTCATGAAGAATCCCCTAAAAGAAAAATATATTGCATTGTCATACACCTCCAACAAGACCCAAATTTTTAAGTATTGATACAGAGGTAACGGTATGGTTAATGTCAATGAAATAAGGGACCAAAGTAGAGCAGTCAAAGATTTATAGCTTACAAATGAAAGTTTAGCAAAAACTTTAAAGACCAACAGTATCATTGAACCAAGCTTTCTAGAAAATTTGGTTATTCTATCTACGAGAAACATCTTAAAGAGATGCCCACGATACTGGAATACACACGGGTGTCCAATCAATTGCAATCAAGCTTATAGCGTGAAACAAATTTGCATGCTGAAGAAGTAAATAGATCTTACCAAATCTGGCAAGCCGATTCACCCATCCAGGAATGGGCTTCCCAGTTAGTCGCATGCTGACTTCTTGTGTAAAATGGTTGCAATTTTTGGCAATCAAATGATATGTGTCACCATGGTACTCCGAAGAAACGTGCTCAATGAATGATCGAAATTCTGCACGAGACAATTCAGTGCTTCCTAATAACACTGATCTTCGGAAGATAAATCCGGGGCAACTTTTTGGCTCTACCTCAAATATCCCACTGGAAGGATATTCATGTGCTCCAAAGCCATACTCCATACCATGAACTGAGTATTAAATCAAGTAAAAATGATTTTATGCCATGATAAAATGGGAACAAACCAACACATCAATATTGGCAATGACTTTTCAAATGGAAGCATTTATCAATAGTTAGCTATTATGCGGCTGTGGGCGATCATGACCTAAATGTGACCAAAGGATGTTGTACCCCACATGCACTAATCCCCGTTGTATCTTTTTTATATAAACAAGGTTGACCTCGAGTGCAAAGGAAGAGTGCTTATCATCAGCTAATTAACTTGTCTTCAATCAATCGAAATGGGAACAACTCAAAGTCTCAAACAAATATTTTTCTTTTTCATTTATTTATTTTTATCGAACCATCATCCACTTACTGTAAAATGAACATAACTTGAGGAACGTGTAGTTACTCAAATGGCCTCTAGCTATACTCATTATGTCACAACTGACACAACGAGCAAGCCTGAAATGACTAATCAATAAAACATCAATAAAAGAAAAATTCACACCCATGAACATCCTCAACAGAACCATGAACAGAATTAGTTATACATGAAATTTAAAAAGCATAGAACCACTTCAAGTAATGGCATGCTCGCTTACATTAGTGACAGCCCCGTGGAATATTCATCCTCAACTTTCATATATTCCTAATTGACTAAACGAACATTTTCCTCCGATCATTCACTAATATACTTAAAAACTCAATATTTATCATAGAAGAGTAATCCCATGAAGGTTCAATAGATCATAGTCCGAAAACTCCTGCATCCTATCAGTCAAATCAGGAAAACGTAAGTTTACGATTGCACACTAATACTACCTCGTAATGGTTTAAATAATGAGTTAGCGCAAAGGTGTGCCCCTAACAAATATCCTGATTCCAGCTCCTTCCCATTTAATTATCCATGCTTCAAATATTGATGACAGATTCACAAGATAACCAGTTTACCACAATTGCAAACATAATTTCCCAGTGAAAATGAAAATGTACAACAAACAACAGTTATATTGTGAAGAAGTATGCAAGTTACATACCCTCAATACCCGAATGAAAGATTCCAAGCCCAACCCCATAGAGATAGTTATTCATAGGAGTAAGATCGTAGACATTAAGATATAACACAGCATTACTGCTGCCCTGCTCCTTGTCCTTGTCCTTGTCCTTGGTCATGTCCGGGCTAGATCTCAGTGGAAACGCATTCCCCCAAGAATTACAGACCATTCATCTTCACAAAAAGACCCTTCAACAAACCTACAAATTCGAACCAGAATTAGCTGCAGAATCACCAAGTTCAATAAAGGATATTCTGAATTTAAAGAATTTGAAGTTAGGGTAACAAAATACCTTGAGCGTCAGTTTGGTTTCCGACAATGGCGAGATAAAGAGCAGAAGGATCCCAGTCTTGGCAAAAACCTGAAGAAACAAAACTGCAAATCCAGATTTCGCACAAACGAAGAGGGATTTTGAAAATTGAACTAAAATTCAAAGAATAAACACTAAAAAGATCGCAATGAAGGCGAATTGAACAGAATTTTGCGGACAATTGATCGAATGCGAGAGTGAATGAGGAAGAACTGAAGGAGATCATAAAGAGAAATTAGCGATCTGGATCGCTTCAACTTGATAACAGATGAGAATTGAATGAAGAAAACGCAAAATCAATAGAGAAATTGAAAAGGGTGAACGAAATCTCTAAGCGACGGAGACAAATACCGATTTCGGGATCTAACCTACGACGCTGGTGTTGAACTATCAACCAAACAATGAAATCATTACGCCACTAACTAATTCATTCGGTACCTTTTATTGTTCATAACAAGCTATCTACGAGGTGAAATGTTTAATATTTATGTTTTTGAGAACGTGAGACTTATTTAAAGTTTAATCTTATAATTTAAAGAAATATAGAATTTAATCTACTTAACTTTAAAAATTATAATTTAATTTTTATGATTTGGTAAAAATTAAAAAATAATTATTGTCATTTTTAATCGTTGGTAAATTAAGTATTTAAAATTAACTATTTATCTATTCATATTATTGAAATATTGCTCTATAATTCAGACTTTAAAACATTAGTAACTTACATGTGGATTTGAATTCTTATCTCCAACCGTAAAAATGTTAAAGCAAGTTTTTTTTTTAATTATTATTATTGTTGATATTTTGATTTTGATTTAATAATTAAAAAAAAAAATCAAGGATTAAATAGATAAAAATGTAAAAGTTGGACAATAATTGTTGAGCTAAAACGAAAGTTGGACAACTAATCTTTTATTTTAATAGAAATACTTATGAATAAAATAAATGAAGCTCATAAGTCTCTCTTTTTTTGTCTTTTTGAGTTTTGATCAATCTCTTTTTTTATCCAAAGTTTAAAGATTATTCTTTTGTAATTTATTATTTTTTAAAATATTCAAAATAAATTTATATTTAGTTTATATCATAATATTTTTAATAATTATTTTACTTTCATATTTTAATAAATTCAGTTACCTTTAGAGTGTAGAGATTCGAACTTATAATCTCATCAATAATAGATTTATATTACATCAATTTTTATATATATTGAACTTCTTTATTTTAGTTAGCTCTTAATTCATATATAATTTCATCCCTAACACAATTATGATTGATTTGGTTGTCAACTTTGTTAGATAATTGATTCATCTAAATAAATTATAAGACAAAAGGATGTAGTGACTTTGTTCCATGGTTTTTATTGGCTATCCCTGATGTTCACGGATGACGATCACTATGAATTTCTCATCATCTTGGAATGTTTGAGGAATAGACAATCTTTGGGCATTTCGTATTCATAAGAAAGTAGTGCACTTTCAAAGTCTATTTTGGTGTTTTTGTTTATTTTTGCAAGAGATTCTTGTGATGGAATTTCTTACCGAGAGGTCCTGGTTTCTAGCAACTTTCAATTGTTTTGGTTAGATGAGGAGTAGTTTGATAGAGAAAATTCTAACTTTGTGATGGATGAGTGTGTATTTTGAAGGAGTCTTTGTTTCTTTAAGGTTTTGAAGCTCTTTACCTCTAGTTTGGCGGGTTCTTGTTCGTAGTGTTCATCATGTTGATAGGCTTAGCTCCCAAAATTCTTTTAACGTTAACTAGTGTATTGTTGACTAATTGTTACCGACCGTTTACGTTGGGTTCTATCATTCCCTTATGTAAAAATGTTGGGTTGAAATGTGTCTCATATCCTGTTAGAAGGTCTTTAATTTACAACTTTTCGTCTATTAGTTGGTCTTGGTTTGAGTTGTGGGCTGGAATCAAAATTTCTTGTGAGCGTTGTTCTATCTTCTAATGTTTCTCTGATTTCAAAAAAAAAAAACAAAAACAAAAACAAAACAAAAAGATGTAAAAATAATAATAAATTTAGCATCAATAGCTTAATCTTTCTTAAATTGGAAGGGTAGTTCATAATCACATTGATTTTGGTCAAAGACTTAACCAGATTTCTACATCATCAGCAGCCATTGATTTGCAGAATAAAATTCTCTTCATAAATATATAAAAAAGGTTTTATTTTTTTTATTTTCATTTACTTTCTAATGGATGTTTTAAAGGAAAATAAAATTGCTATGTCTTCTAACATTACGTATTTGATAATCAAATTTGGATGTGGATAATACTAACTTCTCTATATTATTTTTAGCCAAAAAATAAAATAATATATTAAAGTAAAGCTTATTTTTTAATTTATAAATAGCTTTTGTTGTCTATTCAAACCTCCCTACCTAAGAGAAAGGATGGTCTATATTAAACAAAATTTATAATGTTTATGGTCAAAAAGAAAAATTGAATGAAGTGGTAAAGACAAAGAGTTGTATAAAACACTACAAAAGGAAAATATTGTGATTTTGTCTTAACTATTGACCATTAGCCCATCACAATCACAATTTTCTATTGTATTAGTTTTCTTTTGTCTTTTCATTTTCCCCTCTTTTTAGTATTACTCCATTCTCTTCATTTTACACATGCAATATATATACAATGCATTTTATATAACTAGTGATTTTTTACTATACTTTTTTCAAGTTTTAATATCTTTCTCTACTTTATTACTCCAAATTCTTGTTGACTTATGAACTTAATTTTATATACTTAAAGAGTGACTCTATTAAATAACGTTAATTATAATGATGGTTGATTTATAGCAATGATCAATTTGAATTATTTTATTTTTACTTTTGTAGTTTTTCAAAATATTAAGTATTTGTTTTAGGTTTAATTTAATACTTATGATAATATTAGCCAGAAGAGTTGAGAGCGATCATTGATAAAATGATGAATGTTGAATGAAATTTATTGAAGAAGATAATGGTGGATGTTATATGTCATTATATCCCATTATAAACTTAACAACTTTTCTCTCTCTATATATATACTCTAACCTAAAAGGTCATATTCCAAAAAAAAAAGTTTATTGAAGGACATAATGGTGGATGTTATATATATACACATTAATGAAATGATGAATGTTGAAAGAAGTTTATTGAAAAAGATAATGGTGGATGCTATATGTCATCATACCTCATTATAAACCTAACAACTTTTATATATATATGTGTGTGTGTGTGTGTGTATTTGTTGGCTTTTGCTTTATAGTGTTTTGACAAAATAGTGTGGTTCTTGAGTCTACTTAATTGGTAATCTCACTCGTCTGCCTTTTTAGACCATTGGGCATTTTCATTAATTAATGAAATCGAGATTTATCTAAAAAAAATGTTAATATTTAGCAACTTAAACAATTCAATTGATGGGCACATGTTGGCACATTCCAAATACCATAGTTGATAAATAAAATGTATGGTATAAAATTAGAACATCAAATTAAAAATGGCAACTTTGGCAAATTCAACATGTGTTACACAACATAAATAAAGTCATTAAAAAAATGTCCATGGATTGTTTGACATTCTATTCAATATCTACCCCCAACCATGAAGACAATTTAAAATTTGCAAGCAATAATTGCTTTATTTAAATATTAAGTTGAAATAAAGTTATCCAATTGGGCAATTTTATATAATTATTCAATATAATTTTCAAACCAAGAAAGACCCTCTCACCTTCCTAATCTAACATGTGCATAGACTTATTTTCTCTAACATTTTTTACCAACTTATTTTTAGATTTACTATCCCTTTCTTGAAAATCATTTTTAGTTGTATTTAAGTGTAAGTAAAACATATGGTTCAACTTGAAAATTGATTGGGTCATACATATTTATCAATCTTTAATGATTAAAAAATATCTCTATCCACCAAGTCTAATATCTTCAATTTTTTTAAGTCTAACACCTTCAAATAATCAATTATGTTCTTGTACCGTTTTAATACATATTAGTTGTCACACATATACTTAAGTTGTTATTTTCTTATCGACAATATTATTTAAATTAATAATGTTTCTCCAGAACATCTTACATTTATTAAATTTTGATAGTTTACTAAATTGATTATTGATATCGCGTTTAAACATTTTTTTATTCTTCTCGTGTATTTAAATACTTATAAAATCTAAAAACAAAAATGAAGATTCAGCTTGAGTTTTTATGGGACCGTTTACTTTAGAGGATTGAGGATACCCGGAATCTCAAATGTCCGTAATTTCACATGTCCAGCATTGTTACATCACCATGTTTGTTTTATAATAATATTTTTATAGATATTTAGAAAACTATATTTATTTTATAAATTTTGTTCATGGAAATTTCTTAAATACCCTCGTAACTTAATTTACACATTAATTTATATAATTAAAATCTATATAATGTATTTTTTATATTAATTTAAATATTAGATTTTAAAATAAATTTATCTAGCAAGACATTAAAATTCATTTATTAGTTGAGCAAGTGAAAGTTTGCAAGTGAGGATAATTATATTTGTTGATGTATAATAGTTATATACTAAAAAATATATCTTATTATTTTTTAAGGTACAAATTACACACAAAATATTTAGAAAAATTTGATAAAAATATAAAATTTTATAAAAAAATTATAAAAAAAAAACTGTGAGGTCAAAAGTGCCATTCAAGGATGTCATATACATTGGCATCCTAAAAATCTATGTTGCAAAAGGACATCCAAATTGCTCTTAAATGAGCATCTTAGGATGTCGGGCATTTTAAAATATCTGAATATTTTTCCATTACTGCAAAATAAACATGGCAATCTAGATGTTCATCTTGGATTACCATGAAGTGAACGACTCGTAAATACAATGTTGAAGATATGTTCATTTTAGGAGATAAATGGATATCAAACTTCAACTTTAAAAACTAAAGTGAGTAGTACTCGACATCATGTATCATATAATAAAAGATTGATTACATATTTAGTTTTAAAAGTGGTTGAATTAAAATAATAATAATAATAATAAAACTTCAAACTTTGAAAGAAAATAAATGAAGTATCGACCCATTGAATTTGGTTCGTAAAGATAGTTTTTTTTTTTTTTTTTAATACAAAATAAAAAGATTTAATTTCTAATTTTCTTTTATCGACAACATATGTTTTAACCAGTAATGGTTAGATTAACTTTTCAATTTGATTCGAAATTCAATTTCTATTTTTCCAGTAACGGGAATATTGGTCCGACAAAAAGACTGCGTATCGGCGCACGTGCGGCGGGTTGGCATGTCACGTGCAGACCAGATGGAGGCTCCTTTACTGTGGAAATTACTTTTATATGGTCAAATCAAATATGATGGGTGGGGTATTTTGGTCACTTCGCCATTGTTCAGCGCAGCAAAATTTCTAGCCGACATTTTTAAAATAATTTTAAAGCCACCCTAAAAAAATCCCCAAAAAATCCTGATGAGTAATTTATACTATATCAGTAAATTAAAGATATATATATATGTGTGTGTTAGTCAAAACTTCAAATTTCTCACGTCTAACAATAAAATTTGTTTCATTTGGTAAGAAAAATAGTTCATCGGTATTAATGTATATCCAATTATTAATAGATCATGCGTTTAAATCTCTTCACCTCAAATTTTTATACTTAAAAAAAAAAAAAAAATTTGAGTAAAAACATTTTTAATCTCTAGATTTAGATGGTAATTAATTTGATTTATATATTTTTAAATTAAACATATTTTATTCCTGATATTTTAATAGTATTCAATTTTAATTACAGTGTTTTTTTTTTTGAGAATTTTTACAGTGTATTTTTGAGTTTACGTTTATACTTTTTTTTTTTTTAAATCATGTCAATATAAAATTAACAATTTCATAAAAATATTAAAATTGGTATAGTTGTTATCATAGTCAATATTAAAATATCATGAGTAAAATATGAAAATATTAAATTAATGATTTTTTTTAATTTAAAAGATTAAAATCGAACATTATCAAAATATCGATGATTGAAATTGAACATTTTTCTAAATATTAAAAATAAAAGTATTTTATTTTAAAATATATGAATTAAATAGAAACACCTTAAACATAACTATTACAAGTGTATTTTTCTAATCTTTTAATTACTAAATTATTTATCTTTTTTTATTGAAACTAGGTTTATAAATTGTTTTAAAAACAAAAAAAAATATAGATAAGAATGAGCAATAACCAAAAAAATATAGATTCCTTCACCCAGCTTAATTTATAGTCACAAATAATGAAGATAGAAAATGAGTGGCATATGATGTGGCAATAGTATCCACACAAAAAGAAAATGCCACTGGCTCCAACAGAAAGGAAAAATTAGAAAGTTGCCTTTTTTGGGTTTCTAAATCAATGGATAAGGTTGTGTGTTTCCTTTGTAGGTTCCAATTTTAAATTGGAAAAATAACTAAAAGTGACATTTCATAATTTAACCCCCATTATTAGGGTCTAGGGATCTTCCAAGAATTGATCTTTAGTGGGTAGCTTTGAGTGGGAAAGAACTTGGGATTTCAATGGCCATTTGTTTTAGTGGAAGAAAAAGAAAAATGCAATGTCTTTGCCTGCTCATATAGGAAATTAATGATATAAAAGAAATGATAAATTACAAATTTAACCTCTCACTTGTAACGAAAATTCAATTGCACTTTTTCAACTTCAATTTATAATTTCATGTAGGTATTTTTGTCATTAGCATAGTTAACTAAATGATTATAAATTATGTTTATTGGACAAACATTGACTAATCCAACTAGATGTAACATCTTTCAAACAAACAATAATTCACAAAGATGTTGTCTAAAAAATATATACAACAAAAACAAGACAAAATTGATTTGTACTTTTTATGTAAGAAGAAAAGTAAAGTAAAGTTGCCTTTCAAAAAATATAATTCCATATAATCCATAATTTTAAAAGATTCAAAATTTTAATAAAATAACTTGGAATGGATTATACAAAATTTATATTATATTTGCATTGATACGATTCTCAATCATTTTCATTAAAGTTTATTTTTATTATTATTTTTTATTTTTTATTTTTTAATTATGACAATTGAGAATAAAGGATTCAAAGTCATAACCTATTAAGTAGTTGATTACAACAATTTGAATACAATACTCAAATTTTCTTTTTTTAATCTTTACTTTTATAATAAAAATTGTGTAGTTGAATCAAAATAGCCAATGTTATGCCCTTCCCCATGTACTAAATTTTTAAACCAAAAAACAAACCTGAAAAGGACTGTAACGGCATTTCATATTTAAATTAAAACACATGCATATGAAGAACCTTCTTAGAAGCCTCAAAGTCCCAAGGAATTCAAATCCCAAATCAATAAAAATCATTAGAATATTCAACAAAAAATAAAATAAAAGAGAGAGAAAATGAAAGGAATATAATTTTTATTTTTTTATTTTTTCAAATTCAAAGGTTGGAAGGCTTCAAATCCCACTCCTATATTAAACCTCTCCCATTCATCAAACTCCAAATCCATTTCTTATCCTCTCACTAAAAATTTCAGAATCAAATCCAAATTTAAAACTGGGTTTTAAAGATTCAGGCGAATTATGTATCAGATCACTAAAACAGAGCCGGATTTAGCTTTTCTCGAGCCAATTCGCCGCCATTTATTAGACGAATCGGAGACCACCGCCGCCGCCGTTCCCGGCGACAGACCCACTAATTTCAGCAGCTTGATTCCATGTCTTGACTACAATTGGGGAGATTTGCCACTTAAATTGAACGACTCTGAAGATATGCTGCTCGCCGCCGTTCTCCGGGAAGCCGCCGGAGCCGAATGGGCTCCGTCGCACAACCCGCCGTCTCTTGGAAATTTCAATTTCGGGTTCCCGGAAGTGAAATCGGAGCCGGATGTGCTTCCAGTGAGTTTTCCGGCGGTGGCGGTGCAGCAGAAAGGGAAGCATTATAGGGGAGTGAGGCAGCGGCCGTGGGGGAAGTTCGCGGCGGAGATTCGAGACCCGGCTAAGAATGGCGCTAGGGTTTGGCTTGGGACTTACGAGACGGCTGAGGATGCGGCTCTAGCTTATGATCGAGCCGCTTACCGAATGCGCGGCTCGAGGGCTCTGCTCAATTTCCCGCTCCGGGTCAACTCGGGTGAGCCCGAACCAGTTCGGGTCACGTCGAAGCGATCCTCGTCCGAGATTTCGCCGTCATCGAAGCGGCGGAGGAAAGTTAGCTCCGCCGTCGAAGGTGGAGTACAGGTGGAGCAACAAGTGGCAACCTTTACACATGAAGGGCAACTGTTTGTCAGCCAATGCTAATAGAATAAACTGTTTTTGTTTGGTTTTATGGCTTTTTTTTTTTTTTTTTTTGAGAAACTGGTTTTATGGATATTTAATTTGTTTATAATGATATTTGGAGTTTATTATATGTTGAAATTTAAAAAGACACAAATAAGTTAAGAATTGTATAGTTAAAAAGAATTAATGTACTCAAACTTGTCTTTGTTCAACTGTCAATAGAGGTTATATATGAAATCTACAAAGTTATGTTCTTTAAAAAAGAAAACATGTAGAGGAGAGGAAGGGTATAAATTCATAAACTCAACTGTTTTTATTTTAAATCAAGGTAACTATACACCCGTTTCTAGACTAGACACTAGAAAACATTGAAGAAATAGAAATATGAAAAGTGTCTACAAATTAACGTCACATGTGAGTCTCTAACCTAAGAATTTGAAGGAAACATACCTTCAAAATCGAGATATCCAACCACCGCAACACCCCTCGAAGACTAAACTCAACTGTTTAATAAGCACAAAAAGTCCACAAGTAGGGTACAATAATCTAAATTACAAATCCGAAGTCCACCTTTACATCATTAAAATAGTTTAAAAAATAGAATAAAAAACAAAATATGTCATTCCAAAAAACCAAGTCTAAATCGAGATGATAAAATAAATTTGAAGTAATAGAGAAGGAGCAATATAATACTTTGGAAAAATTCTCTACATCTATTTTCAAATCGGAAAAACAAATTCCAAAATTTGTTTTCAAAATACAAAAGAAAAGAAGCTCGAACTCAAAATCCTAATTCTCCTCCCAAATACTCAAATACAATGTTTGTAAGGCTCATGAATGCTTGTAGATGCCGCAGTTTAAAAAATATAATTTTTGAAGCTTACCTAATGATGGAAAATTTTCTTATCAAAATAATAATGATAATAATAATAATAATAATATGGAAGATTTTCGAGGAAAAAAAACCAAAAATAAAATAAAATAAACAACTTTGTTTCTTACTGTAAAAATAAAAAAATTAAAAAAAAAAAAAAAAATGGTGCTACATATTCATATTTCTCTTACAAATAAAGTTAATTACAAATGCTAAAGTCCATTATCATAACAAGATATTAGGATCCATTTTAACTTCACAGAAAGCCCAAACTTATATTATATTTGAAAAGTATAATCCATCACCTACATAAAGCCCATTATGTATAGATACCACAAATTGCCCAAGTAAAAATCCATTCCACAAACACAAAATCCATCCCAAAGTGAGTCAACCAACTTACTGACAAATCAAGATTGCCATATCCATAATCCATTACAACTTGAACTAAACCATTCAAATTCCACCAAGAAAAACCTCAAAATTTCAAACATGTGGAAAATAAAGAACAAAATGGAATCCACCACAAACTAACATAAGTAAAGCATGTCAGTCTAAACTAAATCTACACAACTTTGTACAGAATGAGTACATACCAGATGTGTTACCTCTCATCAATTTTAAATTCAGAAATCAAAGCTTTGCTCCACTATACCCAGAGAACCACGTCCGTCTCTAGGCCAGTCATCGCCATCAATTACTCATGGATGGACTACATTAAGCTCTGTTTCAGGCCATGAATCTCTGTGAGGTATAGGTTGAAACTGAGAACTATAACATGATTCATATATTGATAATTTGTAGTAATCCTCAATGAACTTGCAGTAATCTAAGTGGCAGTATAAACAAACTGCTATTGCATGAGAGCATGGAATCCCAAATGATTGCCACTTGTTACAAGTACAACTCTTCCCTTTGAGTTGAACTGTTTGCGTATTTTGACCTTTAGGGGGACTTAACCCACTAACTCCAGTAAAAACTTCAAAATCTTTATTCTCTTTATCCAATGAAATCACTATATGTGATTGAGCTCTTTCCTCCCATTTGCTTATCTTTTCCACTGCATATTTTGTGGACAAATTTCCCCTGTTCAATGTTGAAATGATTTCAGCCCTACGTTCTTCAAAGATTGATACACTATGATAAAAGGTTAGTTGAACTAATGTCGTGATGGCTAACTTTGTAGCCCCCTCAAGAACTCGCTCCATATAATCGATTAGATTTGTCGTCATCCAACCATAACGACGACCATTGTCGAAACTTTGAGCCCATTTATCTCTTTTCATACCATAAAAGAAACTTAGGCCTTCTGCATTTTGAGATTTTAAATTCTTCATACATTTATCATATTTGTGCTTTTGGTATTGACACCCTGCACAGTAAATCAAATCCTTCAGCCCCTTTTTATATTTTCATCAAAGCTAGCTGCTACATGTTGAAGACCGATGATATGCTCTTGGCTCTTTCCAACCTCTATCAGGATTATTCGCAACTGATAAGATGCCTTTATGCATACTTGTAATTAAACATATACCGTCTCGATGCATGACGCGTGTTCGTAAGTTGAACATAAACCACGACCAACTATCATCGCTTTCTTCCACGACAACTGCATAAGCAAGAAGATACATAAGTTGATTTGAATCAACAGATGACGCAACCAGCAATTTTCCTTTGTACTTGCCAAATAATGGGATACTGTCTACTTGTATTAACGGCCTAGATCTTTTGAAACCTTCAATCACAGCACCAAACGACCAGAAAACTCGTTTAAATTGATTTGTTGAACTCACCTCCCACAAAACTTGAGTGCCTTTATTTGTCTGTGTCAATATGTTCATCAAACAAGGAAGTTCTTTGTATGAATTCTCCCAATCCTTGCAATTAAAGAACGTATTCAGTGCGTCCCAGGTCGGATCCAAACCTTTGAGCCACGTACTTGCAGTTGGGTCCCAACTTGATTCCAAGGTTTCAGATCTCTTGATATACAAATCCACACAACTGGGAGCTTCAGAATGAGTGGCCATAGAGACCATAAACTTCACATCACAATCATTTCGAAAGCGTAAAGGTATAAATAGAGTAGAATTTGATGTAATAGTTGCAGGGCATCTATAAGTTATTTCCAATTCTCTATCATCTCTTGGAAGCCCAAGTTAGCATTCAAAATCTCATACAGTTCATCAAATCTTTTGTCTTCTTCAAATATAATTCCTTTTGATGGAGGTTCACTGAACTGTACTCCATCCCTGATCTCTCCTTTTGTATAGCACAATATGGGTATAACCTTCACCCCCATTTTAACTACAAGATGGAAACTCATAACATATAAGTAAACCAAGATTAGGGGTTTACAAAAGAGTGACAATCCAAGCAATCGAGACTATCCAACCCAAATCGTAAGATTTGAGTTCGGTTATAATTTTTTTTGGGTTGAGTTATAATTTTATAATTTTCGTTGGGTTAGGTCGATTCTTGAATTGGGCAATTTTTTACTCATTCAACTCAACCCAACCCAACTTGAACTAAGAATAAATAAGTAAATACATATATGTGCGTGTAAGATTAATTAATAAGATAAGTTTTGAGCATATCGGTTTGAAACATGCAATAATAAGATAGGTAACCTAAGTCTAAGTACAATATCATGCAGTTTTTTGTTTACATATTTACAGGTTATAAATTGAGACTTAGAGAAAAATAAAAATAACACAACTTGAGAATCTAACCATCTCAAACCGAAAATATATGGGTTCAATTGAGTTGGTCTAATAAATAGAGTTGGCCAGGTTAGTCGATTGACGACCCAAAAATTTGGGTTGAGCTAAAAATTCTCCGAAACCAACCCAATTAAGACTATGTGTACCCCTAATCAAGATTTTCCATTCTAAACAACAATCTATCGGCATCTTGTATAACCTAGTATCTATTTTAGACCTTCGAGTCCCCCTTCCTCAATAATGTTGAATAAAAAAAAAGAAAAATAAAAATCTAAACCCTAACCAGAATATCCCAATTGGTCTAACAGAGGTTTAACAACGATTACAAATTCAACAAACAAATGCGAACAATTTCCACAATTCTCATCTAAAAATAGCCACATTACAGCATTCAAATAAACTTAAAAGTTAGAACAGAGACCAGTACGAAATAATAACGCCATAAGATTTCACCAATCCCCAAAACCTTTAAACCCTAAGTAATTAATACTTCACATTTTACCTCTGGATTTCACCAATAATGCCACTGCGAAGTTTGAACACGCTTCAGGTCGTTTGATGATTTTCCGGTCAGCACCGGCCGACGGAGATTCCGGCGGCCGCAACTTCGAAAACCTCCGGTGGAGGACGAAGTGAAATGTTGCTGTTACCGATCGAGAATGGGATCGTTCAATGAATCCGATATAAAGCGTCTTTCTAAAAGACGATTTCCTTCGCATTCTTGGCGGCAAAAGGGCTTCATTATTTGTGATTTTACCTATTTGCCCTTTTATAATTATACTGCGTTCCTATTAAAAAAAATCGGAAATGGTACTATAAGAGCTCTTCTAAATGTAAATAAATTATAAATTATTTGTATCAATATTTTAATATTATATTATGAACACAAATTAATGTCATTATTATATATTATCAATATTATTATTATAAAAATATATAATATATGTGGTCATACTCAATAATATTGATGATTACATTTGTTAAGATTTTTTTAAGTAATCGTATTTACAATTATGTTTAGTCTGGTAAATTTCTTTTTAAAAAATTGCCTCATGTGGATGATAACTCTGTTGTCCTTCTAGGGTATAATTGGATGGTGGAAGATAAGAAGATGAAGAATGAAAGAAATAGTGTTTTGAGAAATAGTTGTAGGAAAATTTGTTTGAAAAATATTGTTTGGTTGAGAGGTTGTATGATAATATTGTTTGAGAAAGGCACTAGAAAAACGTTGAAAAAATTGTTTGGAAAAGAGTTCATATAGGAAAATAGATTGTGTTAGAAGAAGAGTGGTAAAAAAAAAAAGTTTGAATGAGTTGAAATGATTTAACATTAAACAAGTTAATCAATTGTGTCACTACCTCATTTGATAAAAAAGAATTGAATGAGTTTGTGAAGAGTTTTTTTTTTTTTTAATCAGTTAAAGTGAAAAGTTGAAATATGAGAAAGGAGAAATTTGAGAAATATTTTACCTTATACTCCTTCTCCCTAATTTTTTTTAATTTTTTTTTTTTTAAACATACACTCCCTAAAGTTGGGTGTTCCATCGTCATGAAATAATAATTAAAAAAAAATAATAATGATCATCAAATATAACTAATAAATTAGAGTGGTAAAAAACAATTTAGCAAAATGTATTTTGTCAAACTTTACCCATTTAGACAAGCAAAATATAATGTAATTTGGATAATAAACGTTACAACTATATAACTTTCAAAGTCAAGTTTGAAAAAGTAAAACAAAAGTAATTATCAAAGATAAAATATGTCAATGTATTTGAATTAATACTTTTACCAATTGAAAATTTTAACAAATACGATTATAAATAACCATCCTAAATTAATCTAGCTATCGGTCAAATAACATTAGAAATCATAAAATATTTAGATAGAATTGTGTATCCGCCAAAAGTTACATTTTACCAAATTTTTTTTATCAACAAAATATAAATTGGTTCAAAGTATTATCTCAATTGTATTTATAAATGAGCATTTTATAATGTTAACAATTAAACAATACTACAAATGTCATACAATTATACAAAAGTTACAACAATGACACAAAAAATAAAAATAAAAATACAAACAACAAAATCACAACACATTTTGAATTAATGAAACCAACTCAACAATGGGTTAGAAATGAAAAAAGGTTATATGTTTTTGTTGATTGAAAAACCATAGTATTCATGTGTAAACATTATTGCCAAGTCTAAATATTATTATTCTTTCTTATAGACTTTTTTTCTATCTTCTCTGGTCCACTCTATTTTGAAGAATTTTGAGGTTATTGTTTTTTTTTTAATCCATTTTGCTTCTATTTTTCAGACATATATTAGTTGAATTATGAAAAGCATTATGGTTTGTACATAAAAATGTCAAAGTATAAAAAATTCTTTGTTTAATGTTTCTTTTCTATCTTTCACCTACTTTTCAAATTCTTTAGTCTTGATATTTTTTCTGTATAAAACTTTGATTTGTAGAAAAAAGGAAGTTTGGAGTTTTTTGTATTCTTATCTTTCCTTTGGGCTCAAGGATATATATGTATAAGTTGGTCAAATCTAGTTCGAGTTATTTTTTTAAAAAAAAATCTATTTCAAGTTTTTTTTTTTTTTTTTTTAATGTTTCTTTAATTGAAATGAGCGTTCTCCATTTTTGTTGGGTATTTAAAAAAAAAAAAAAAAAAAAAAAAACCTAAAGTAACCTTCTTTTTTTAAAAACTAAAACGTGAATGAACTTAATTGGTTAAGATTTGAGCAATTTTTTTTGTTAAGTATCGATTTATAATCCACACATTTATCATATAATTTACAAGGTGTAAAAAACATAAAATAACATTAAAGCACAAAAACCAAATGTTATTGAACTAAAAAAAAAATTGTTATTTATAGCTAATCTTTTTGTTTGTCATTTTTGGAAATATGATATTAAAATGTAGTCAAATTAAAATTTGTAGATGAAATCAATATTTTAAGCCATTCAAGACAGAAATTCAATTCAAACAAAACGAGATTTTTAAAGTAAAAAAATTGGTAATAAAAAAGTTATAAGAAAATCATCAAATTTGTACTTGACATTTTTATTTGTCAACTCAATTATATATTAACGAAGACCCGTATTTTCATTGCAACTTCCATTCATTTGACGTAGCTTTCAATTCCTTATTCTTTGACTTCTCTCATCTTAATATTTCCAAATTTAAATACTGGCATAATATATAATATCAAACCACAAGTTTATGATATACTTTTTGTGTCAATAAAAAAAAAAAAAAGAAATGATAATAATAACGCTTATATTATCAATAATTTTCTCATTTTCTTTTAATAATTGTTACTCTGGTTTTTTTTTTCTTTTTCCTTATAGAAATAGTCAAATCTTCATTTGTTTGTATTGTATTTAGAGATGTTCATGGGACGGAGGAGGGTCAAGGAATAGCTTCCCCCTCTCATCTCCATTACCAAAATCAATTTTTGTCTATGCGAAATTCATCGTTTTTTTATGGGGATTTCCCGCGGGGAATTGGAGGGGATTAGATTTTCCCTCTGTAATTTTTTTTTTCATTTTTTATATATTTTTAAATAATAATTCCAAATAATTAAATTTTCTTTAAAAATATCAATCAACTTTCAACTATATCCTTAATTATTAAGGAAAAATATTCATTTAAAAAAATAATTTCACCAAAAAATATTTTTTATCTAAAACTTAAAGAGTATAATGGACAATTTTTTTTTTTTTAGAAAAAAAATGTAAATGGGGCGAGGATCGAAGAAACGGAAAAAAAATGAACATCTCTAATTGTATTGTACCTATTTTGTTCGGAGAGAATTAAAAGAAACACTAGAAATATAGAATCTTAGGGAGTCTACTTGGAAAAATAATAATTGTAAATCGTTAAATATGAATTAAACATCATTAAATTGTATTAACCCTTTTGATGAGTTAGATGAACCTTGGGTTAGTTTTAGGGTTATGTAACCAACCATGTGGGTGTGTGATTGTGCTAGTATATAAAGCACCATCAGTTCTACTTCATCCCTTGAAAGAAACCTTAGTCACCCAATTTAAGAGCTTTTAATATTCATTAATGACAATTATGAATGAGTAATTAAGATTGATCATCTCACATTCTGAACAGGGTAGTAAGCTAGTCTGAACCACTTTATATCGGTGTATTAATTTCTTCTCCTTGCATTCTTTACTTTTGTTTATGATTTCATCTCTATGTGTTTTGATTTTGGGATTGAATCTACATTTGCAACCTGATTTAGTAGTAGATGTGAATTTGGTACAACATAAATTTATTTATTTCATAGTGGTGAAGTTATTTTTATCGATTTGTATATAATTTAATTAATTGTGGTCTCTCGTTGTCAAAATGACCTATTACCTTTAATTTTTAATTTTTTTTTAAAGGTGATATTTTTTTCAATTAAAGATGATGACAAAAAAAAAAAAAAACAAGTTATTACCTTAAAAACAATTAAAAAAAGATTTATATATTTTTTAAGTCTTAAATTTTTTTTTCCATAGTTTAATCTATTAATCTCAGTAACTCTCCTCGTTAATGATATAATTAAAAGGAAAAAGAAAATACAATCTAAAAGATAATTACAAAAATATTAGAGTTGTTCTAAATAATTTATTTACGACCATGTTCCAAATAAGATGTGATAAATAATTTCTATCAAACCCGAGTGTTATCTTATAGAGAAATTGAAATAAATATGCATTTTAAAATATAGAAGTTGAATTTGGAAGTGTTACAGTTTATTTTTAAAAAATATATTAAATCCTTGTTATGAAATTGTGTATATGATAATGTGAACATAACTTAAGATTAAAGGATTTTAACTTTTAAATATTTAATCTAAAATATTAAAAATTTAAACTATTATGGAGTGGCCTAATATTTTAAAGATTTGTAGGATAATAAAGAAGTGATTGATTCAATTTATAATGATCACTTAAATATGTGAATTTTTTAAAATAAGAATTTTTGTATAACCGTAAATGTTGAGTTTTCTTATTTGAACTATTGTTAGAGGACTTACTAGTTGACCATATAATGTCAAAGATAATTTCTATATTCCAAATAGGTAGTTGCAATAAATTGATTTTTTTTTTTTTTTAAATCTCTAGATTAATTTAGATGATTAACTTTTGAATAAAGATATATTATCAACTATTATGGAGTAGTTTAGTGATTAAAAAAGTCTTAAGAAATTGAAAAGGTTATGATATAATTCAATTTATAATGGTCATTTAATGATAAATTAATTTTTTTAGAGTTTAAACATTATATCCTTTAATAATAATCGAGGTACGTGTAAGTTGACCCAAACAATCATAAATAAATAAAAATAGTGATATATTCTCTACCGACATTATTTTATTGTGAAAGTGAGCCTACCTTGGCTATCTATACTTGACTTTGTCTTATAATATAGAAAATACACACCCACACGCCTACAAGTCATTGTCACACTCGGCTTATTACTATGAAACCGGTCACTTCAACTCAAACATTTAACAAAATATAAATGATTAAAAAAATAATGAATTTATGAAAGGGGAGAGAAAACTACATATTAAATAAATGATTGATTTATCAAAATAATAAAATGATTGATTATAAAAATGTCATGCATGTATATTAAATTATTTTATTTTCATAAAAGAATACGATTTTTATTTTTATTTTTAATATCCGTAACTATGTGGTCTAGTTTGTGTGCATGTTGACTAATGTCACAAGATATATCACTCCCTACAATATTTAGATGTTAAAGAAACTCGTAGAAAATTAATTTTTAAATATATGACCATAATAAATTGAACACATCAGTTTAAGCACTCAAAGACCCTCATTGAACAATTGTTACTTATAAACCAAAATGTTGTTCCACGTTGAGTTTCATTTTTTCATTTTTTTTTTAATTTTTAAATTGCATTTCACTATAACATGTCTCACAGTACGTGTCACAAATTAAGGTAAAAACCAATAATAGAAGAACTTTATTACAAAAATAGAAGTTACAAACTTTCTTTCTACAAATAAACAACAAGTTTTCTTACAAGAAGAAAACACTCTCTATTTTTTTTATCTTACAACCTCATGGTAAGTCTTGGATGATTTTGGATGGTTTGCCAACTAATGGCATCGCCTATTTATACTTTATAAACTTGGGCTCAAAGTATGATCCAATGGTCCACATTTTTTCTTGGTGATCAAGTAAATTATGTGGCCATGATTTTGCCATAACTTTACTTTGGATAAGAATGAGTAGATATTTCTTGACAAAATAAGTTCTACAAT
>JBBMKA010000030.1:4983163-4994572 GCA_037833695.1 Sechiopsis laciniata | reverse complement strand
GGAAGACATTGTTCTCACAGCAGCAGAATGGAGTATTAAATCATCTCTTTTTAAGAATTATTCTGTTGCTATGATTGTTCTAAACTGGAATTTTTTTTTTGTAATATCTTTGAGCTTCCTTTGCTCCCCTCCTCTTTTTTTTAATCAAGTATCTTTTATCAAAAAAAAAATAGTTTTTTCTTTCTTTAATATATACAACGTATCTTTATATCATTAAATCATTCTGTCTTTTCGAGATTAGTGTACAAATTTTTATTTGCAACTAATAACATTACATATAAATTACGAGACCAAACTTTTGAACCGTACCTCATAGGTGACATAAATGAAAATTTTTAATCTTAAATTTCGATGTAACTCAATAGTTAGTGGCCTTACGCTTTGAAAAAAAAAATATATATAAAATAAACTTTGTCCAAGAATAGATTAAGATTCAAATAACTATGGAACCTATTCTCTCATACTTAGAAACAAAAATTGCAATAATTTCCAGTCAAATAATTTAGAAACACATTTCATGAAGTATTTCATAACACTACAAAATAAAAACCATGATATAATTAAAATAGTTCCCAAGACATTGCAATGGGGTCAGGCTAAAGGTACACATTTGAGTTTAAAGTAAAAAAGGTAATAAAGTAAATTAGACGAAAAATTACACAAGCTTTTTTTTTTCTTTCTTCTAGAAGCTCATTGGTGTGTAATGTTTGTTTTAGATGGAATTTTGGTGGCATTTATCTAAAATGCACGTGCCTTGACCAGGTCAAAACTCATCTCGCTTGGATCGGTTGCTTGCAACTCAAATTGAATCCCATCTAATTCTCTTTTGAACCTATCTTTGGAGCTTGCATACACCATTTTGCTTCTCACCTTTGCTATCTCTGGTGACCTACTCCTCAAAATATACCATACTTTAAAGCAAAACATTATAAAAATGTCAAAATTTTCTAGTTAATTATTTGATAACGTACCATGCAATGAAGAAAATTTTGCTCTTCTGACAATTTTCATCAGTAATGAAATCGAAATCAAACACAGCATAGCGACACTCATTTGCAGGAAAAGATCCAGTAAAGTCCTCGTACGTTTCTCCGGGCTTTCCTAATTTCTCAACCACCACTTCCTGTTCTTCAATCTTGTAAATGATGAATCTATAGTTTCTCTTTGCTTTTAGCTCCAAAAATTTCAATTTACATTCATCTCTAACGGCCATTCCAGACGCTGCGTTCGCCTACCTCAACAGTAGATAGCAAAATGATGAAATTAACTAATAATCAGTTACTTTTTTTTTTCCGATTAAATTAAGAATGTGCACTACAACCAATAATGATATATCTCTAGCGGCATGATCTATGACTTAGTAACAAAGAAGTTATGAATTCAAATTCATCCTTGTCAAATGGTTTATTTATTTTATTTTATTATATCTCTGACTCTTCGGGCCTTTTTAGGAAATTAATTCTTAGGTAGGCGACCACCATGGATTGAACTCATCACCTTAAGCACCTCAAGACCCTTTTTGACCACTTGGTCCACTCCATGATCGTTAAGTGTACTACAAGAATTTTGAATTTTTCGATACTAAAAAATGTTGACAAATGAAAGAATATCATCGGTGAAGCTTTCCTCGACAATAAGATAAGTGTCGACAGATCGGACAATTATTTAGGTTAAGGCTAGCTACACTACAAATGCGTATACCATGAAAACCAAAATACATAATACAACTAGTGTGGGGAAATTTTAATTGAAGATGGAAACTAATTTGTATTATGTATTTACACAACCTATTCGCTTTGTTATCTATTCTTCAAAAAAATGTTTTTGTCTCCAAATTTGGTTAAGAATTTCCAAAAGAATTTTAAGAAAGGCAAGAAAACAAAAATGACGGAATCACGAAAAAACAAATAAAAAATCTTCAAACGCATTAAACTAAAATTAAAATGATTATCAAACGGTGCATAGATTCAATCGGTAATGGTAATCATTGATCTTGTAAATTCCTATGAAGATGGAGAGAAAGAACATACCATGTTTTTTTTTTCTTGAGGAGGAAGGAGAAAAAAAAAAGGTGTCGATGAGAAAGGGAAAAGAAAGAGAGAAATAGAGGAGAAAAGAAATGGGGAAGAGAGATCCTTAATTTTTGGGATTGAAAGTTGAGAGGTTGAGAAATTATAAAGAGAATTTTAAGGAAAGAAACAAAGGTTAAGAATTGTCTAAAATGGTTGATCCAATCTATTTCACAACTCTCACTAATAATAAAACATTTTCCACATTCAGCTTTTTTTTTTTTTTTTTTTTTTTTTTTTTTTTTTTTTTGCATCATTAATTTCAAGCTATCTAATATAAGTCTTCAAACCCAAAATTGATTTTCTAACTGCCACTCATCCATTCTTTTCAAATTTTATCCATAAAAAAGTGGAAATGGTTTTTTATTTATTTTTTATTTTTTTAAGAGTGGAAATGGCTTCATTCATTATCATATTTATATATATATATTTTAAATCTAAATTAAAAAAATAAGGAATGTTTCATGTATAATAAATAAATAAACATATAACATAAATTTTGTCCTCAAAGAGTGGTACAATGGTTGAAGACTTGAGTTTTGAGGGTATTCTCCGGATGCTTAACTTAGGGACGGGTATAGTTAAAAAATAAATAGATGAAAAAGAAAACACCTAAAATTCTCCTATAGAATAAAATTTCCAAATAGGTGCTATAATTAAAATACATATTCAAAAATTTGCCACCTAAAATTATGGGTAAGCTTTTTATTTGTTTAAAAAACTACTCATATTCTTTCAAAATTATAATATTTTCATAAAGTTTGTATAAATGTCTTAAAACACTTGTTTTAAAAAAAAGTCTTAAAACACTTCGAAGTAGAACTCTATAATCTGTAATACAATCACTTCATAAATTCTTGTCCGTTTAAGGAAAGAAACAAAAGTTAAGAACTGTCTAAAATGGTTGATCCAATCTATTTCCACAACTCTCACGAATAATAAAACATTTTCCACATTTAGCTTCAGCCTCTAGGTGATTAACTAGCCATGCTGGAATGAATTTGAAAGGAAGACATTCGGGCCGGTTTGATAACCATTTGGTTGTTTTTTATTTTTCATTTTTGAAATTTAAGCCTATCACATGTTTGTTCTTACTTGGATATCTATATCTCACCTATATTGGTAGAAACCCAACCAAAAATTGGAAACAAAAAAAGCTTCAAAAAATTTAGTTTTTATTTTTAAAAGTTGGTTATCATTCATATACTTTTTAAAGGGAAAATGGGTATATTGTAAGAAATGTGGAACACATTGTAAGAAATTTGTATAAGAATAGACTTAAATATCAAAAACCAAAAAGAAAAAACCAAATGGTTATCAAACGGGACCTCAATTGTTGAGTTTTTGTTCAATAATATTGTTATAGTTTTTCTACTCTTAAGAATTGTTTTGAAACATTGATGGATGATCAAGAGGTAAGGTTGTAACTTATAAGAAAATTAAGGATATTTTTAAAATAAAGAAAATTGGAGAAAAAGTTAGAATGCCATTGAGAAACAAAACACAAACCCTATATAAATTCCAATCATAGCTCAACTAATTACCACATTATAATTATTCCAATATTCTTTACCTTCATTTTTTTTTTTTGTTTTTTTGAACGATTGCAAAACAAAAATAACACTTAAAACTCTTTTTGTGACCATTTAAATTATGTTTGAAAATTATAGTACAAACTATTTTAAATATATTATATGTAAGTGTCTATGTCAATTTGTGTCTATCTTGATTATTTTTATAAAACATACTACAGGATTGGATGTTAAAGAAATCTGCAAAAAACTAAAACTAAAACAAAAGTGTTTTCACTCAAAACGCATGTTTATATTAATGTTAAATTACTATAAATGAGGATTATTATTATTAATATTTTGAAATCAGGATTATTAAATACTATAAATTAATAATTTAAACAGTCACTACGAGGAGCCACCGGAGTAGTAGCAGGCAGTTGGAGGTAGTCATTAAAGTTTGAGAGAGATTCCAAAAACTTAACTCTTTTCTAAAATTTTATTTCCAATGTTTTACTTAAAATAACTTTATCATATGTATTAAGTCATTCTAAACAGATGTAACACACTTCAATATCTATTAAAATAGTTGTTTTCAAAATGTATCTCTCTAAAATGAATCATTATTTAAAATATACATAAAATACATTTGAAACCATAGCTGTCTATTTTTATTTTTATTTTTTTAAATTTTTTAATAAACCATAGCTGTCTATTTATATCTCAATTATACGTAAGATTATTTTAAAGTTAGTATAGCTTTTAAAATAATGGTTTGAGAGAAGGCAAAAACTAGTTATGGTATTTGGCGAATTAATAAATATATATCGTATTTATCAACCATAGAATTTTAGGGACAGGGTACTTTTTGTATATAAATAAAAGTTATACATATTTTGCTAATAGTTTTAGCATGTAAAAATGGTGGTAGTACTTCGATCTAGAATTTTGTACAAAAATGTTGTATATAATTATAAATTCAACCCACATTTTAATAAATGTGGCCAATAATATTGAAATTATATATAATAACAACTTCCCAAAATAATTCAAATTTAATCTCTTCAAAATATATATTTTTTCATCCTTAATAAGTGTTTAAAAATACATATAATTTAAATGGGGACTAATTTTGTTTAACCATAATTATTTGATTAAAAAATTATTGCTAAAAGAATTGAAACAATTAAAATTTTATTAAATAAATATGATATATAGGATGAAAGAAGACTAAAATATTCTTCCTTTTCTATTCAAAAGTTACACTAAACCGCCTTTGACTTATTAGTCACAAATTTTCAAATGAACTTTAAAAAAAATATATTCCAAACATATTTATTAATATTCTTTCATGAGAAAAAGAAAATACAGATACAAAAAAAAGTAAAATAGTATTATTTTTTACTTCACAAACAATTGCTAGGGTTTGAGAAATGCATCTAAATAGTTGCGATGAAGACCGACGGTCAAGATTTGTTGTCAAGGAAATGAGCGGCTACGATTCGGCGTTGGATTTTACCAGAAGCAGTTTTGGGCAATGAATCTGTGAGGAACACTTTCTTTGGAACTTTGAAGGCAGCCAAATTGTTTCTGCAAAACTTCAATACATCTTCCTCCCCAATATTTGACCCTTCTCTTGGGATTATCGCACAATTTATCTAACATTTTTTTAAAATATAGTTAGCCAATTATGTACTAAACAAATAAGGATAAAATATAAATTTAGTTCTCATCATTTAAAAAATTAAAGTTAAGTGTTTGTGGTTCAAAGAAATATAAAATTTAATCTTTATAGTTTACAAAACTAAAATTTAGTTCCTATTATTTGAAAAAGTAAAAAAAAACAGTCTTTTGCATGAATAGCGAAGAATTAAGTACTTCAAAATTAGTTATTCATATATCAATGATGAAATTATAAGTTAAGTAAATGATAAACAACAAAAATTATATCATTGATGCATGAATAGTAAACTTTTATATACTTTATTTTTAGAATTAACTTTTATGTAGCACAATATTTTAGATTTTATAAAATTATACGACTAAATTCTAAATTTTAAAACTATAAGAAATAAATTCTAAAATCTAACTTTGAATTTATAATTTATCAAAAAAAAAAAAAGAAAAAGGAATAATAAAAAAAAAAATTACCTCCTCGCCATATTTGTCGTCTGGAACTCCAAATGCGACACCCTGAGCCACGTCCGGATGAGACAACAGCACTGCGTCCACTTCAATCGGCGATATCTTTTCCCCTGCATTCAAACCCATTCTTCCATTATTAACCTTCTTTTATTTTTGCCACATTCAAAATCATTTATTATTTTTCTTTTTTCAAAGGACAAAATAATTTATTTCTATATTATGATTTAAACAAAAACTTGATCTATAACAAACGATAATTGCGTATATTATTGTTATTATTATTATTGAGTTTAAAGAAAGGTTGTTTGGATGAATCATTTTTAGTGATTATAAATTATTTTTAGTGATTAGAATTATGAATTATTTTGAGTGATTAAAACTAGAACAATACTAATAGCTCATTTGAATGTTAACTTTTCTTGATAAGTTATAGAAATGAAGGGTTTTGAGATGAAAGAGTTTTTTAAAAGGTGGGTTATTTTGAAAATCATCTCTATCAATAAAATACAAAATGTTACACTAATTATGGATAACACAATATATTTTTCATTTTATCAAAAAAAAAAAAGAAGAAAGAAATGAAAGTAAATACACTTTAACTTTTTTAAATCATAAAAGAAATTCTAACCTTAAAATTATATCTTTTCAAAAAAATTATTAAAAAAAAAACTTAAAATTATATATATTATATTTAACTTTTGAAATAATTAAATCTTTTTTTTACAACAATAATCAAATAATTCTAACCTTACAACATCCTCCTAACCTAAGTTTGTGTCCCTCCCTCCAACTTGTACTAAATTTTTTTTTTTGAAATAATTAAATCTTTTTAATTTTACCATCATTGTTTTTCTACCTAATATTCTCCTACAAATTATTTCACGACAAATACATGTTCTCACCAAAATCCTTTAAAGTAAAGGATTTGAATACTAGGTTGTCAAAAAGGTAATCTAATACACTAATGTAATTTATATATTAAAATAATTGGTAAAAAGATGATCAATACTTGGTAACCAATGTACCCTAACGAGCTTGATCATGAAAATCGATTTGACTCTCATTTATGTAGGGTTTATGGTCCTCTTTCCCACTTTGTAATAAAAAATAAAAATAAAATAAAAAAAAAAAACTTGGTAACCAAAAGAATCCTTTTTGAAAGTTGAAATTTAAAAAGAAAAAAAAAATTATCTAAAAAATAATATATAAAGTGAACTAAAAGAAGTGGACCGGCTCAAATAAAACCAATACACAACAGTTTCTTTCTTTTTTTAATTCAATAACTTTTAAGGAAAGGATTTGAATACAAGGTTGTCAAAAAGGTAATCATACATTAATGTTATTTATTTATTAAAATAATTGTATTAAAAAAAGGATCAATAAGGTATCTGATACCTGTAACCAAAAGAATCATTTTGGAAGTTGAAATTATAAAAATAATAATAATAATAAAAATAAAATAAGCTATCTAAATAATAATAATAAAATAAAGTGATCTAAAAAAGTGGACCAACTCGAATAAAATCTAAACAAATAAGCCACGCGTGCTTACCTCCACGGTTGATGAGCTCCTTGATCCGACCGACGAGATGCAAATACCCATCCGAATCGAAAAACCCGATATCTCCGGTGTGAAACCACCCGAACCGGAACGCTTCTTCGCTCGCGGCCGGGTTGTTTTTGTACCCATTCGTCACATTCGGACCCTTAATACAAACTTCCCCTTTCACATTCGCCTCTTGAACCGCCCCGCTTTCATCCAATATCACCATTTCTATCCCCGCCGGTTTCCCCACCGACCCGGCCTTATGCGGACCGTTTTCCGGCAACGGGTTCGACGACATCAAATGGGTCGCCTCCGTCATCGCGTACGCCTCCAGAACCGGCGCTCCAAACGCCTCTTCCAGCCGGTTCAATATAGCCGGAGCCAACGACGCGCTGCAGCTCCTAATGAACCGGAGATTCGGGTAACTCGCTTCCGGTTTAGACGAGTGGCGGTCCAGTATAATCTGGTGAATCGTGGGGACCGCGGTATACCACGTGGCGTTGTATTGAGCCATGTCGGCCCAGAACGTCGTGGCCGAGAATCTCCCGGCGGCCGGGAGAGTCACGGCGGCGCCGGCGGCGAGTGAACTCAGTAAACCGGCCATTAAACCGTGGACGTGGAACAAAGGGAGGACAATCACGGTCGAGTCTGACTCGGTGAGTTTGTAAACCGATTTAATGTTGTTAACCGAAGAGGCCAAATTAAACTGAGTCAAAGGGACGCCTTTTGGGCGGCTCGTCGTACCCGACGTGTGGAGGAATAACGACACGTCGGATTCGTCGTTGATGAAATCACCAACTGAGTCGGACTCGGAGGACTGAGTCAAGGAAAGAATGAACTCGGCACGTGCATCTGGGAGCGATGCGCTCACGTGCGGGATTTTGAGCTTAGATGCCGCCGTTTCAGCCGGGCCGTTGCCTTCTAAGGAAGTTACCAAAAGCTTTGATTCGGAATCCGATAAGTAAAATTCGAACTCCTCCGCCGTGTAGGCGGCGTTGAGCGGCGCCGCCGTGGCTCGGGATCGGATCACAGCTAGAAACATAATCACAAACTGCAAAAACCAATTAATCATTTTTTTTTTTTTAATTTTAATGCATAACTATTACTTTTCCATCATTTTGATATTTTCATTTTTAAAAATAGTTTTGTTTATAAAATTTGGTTAAGTCTCAAATGAAAATATACATAGAGTAAAAAGATTAAACTTCAAAAATCAAATAATCCAAGGGAACTTTTTTTTCTTTTTTTATTCATAATTATTCTGATCAATTTTTAACTAATATCACTAGATATACAACTACCTTTATAATATTTGAATGTCAACAAAACTTGTAAAAAATTAATTTTTAGGTAATTAACTATCATAAATTGAATTACATTAAGCACTCCTAACTCTCTCTAAATTTAATTTATTTTTCATGTACTATATAGGTTGAAGTAGAGGTATATATAGTTGTAATTAAATTGATGGTTTTTTTTAGATTAATCCAACTTTTTTCAATATTCATCCGCTAACAATTTAATTAAACCAACTTATATAATTTAAGATTCAATTAAATTAAATGAATAAAAAAAAAGGTCAATTCAAGAATCTGACTCAATAAAATAAATTCATAACACAATCCAAATCAAAGAAAATTATAATTCAATCCAATTTTTATAATTTACATTAAGTAGTTCAAGTTGTTTGATTATTGATTTTTTTTTCATACCCCTAACTAATAACCTAGCCATCTTTGTAGGATTAATATCAAAACCTAAAATTAAAAAACAAAATTATTATCAAACAGAACATAGATAATCAAAACCACTAAATAGAATAAATAATTTATTAATACCTCGATGGTGTTAGGGAAGACAAGGGCGACGACGTGGCCAGGTTCGACACCACCGGCGGCGAGTTTTGAGGCGGCGGAATCAACGAGGGCTTGGAGTTGGGCATAGGAGAGATCGAACTTTCCAGATACGGACAAGGCTCGCCGGTCAGGGAACCGCCCGGCGATTGTTTTCAACATTCCGGTCAGTGTTAGGACCCCCATTTTTTTTTTTTTAATTTTAAGGCAGAGATAACAACGAATGGTATAATTAGAAAGTTCGAGAGAAATAAATAGATGAAGAAAAAGAAAGAACCCTCTAGACGGTTATATATAAATGGTGACAAACGAAGAATATGGGGGGCTTCTAATTTGCTGTCAACGTGGCAGAATATGGTTGGTTGGGTGGCCGTTGATGGGCCTTCTTATGTGGGTTGGGCTTCATGGGCAAGGCTTTTAATTTCAAGTGCTTTATTTTTCTATCGGCAAGTGATGAGGCCGTAGTATTAGAGAGGGTAGGCATCCATTTTAAAATTAATTTGAGATAAAAGGAGTAGTTAATTTCTTTTATAAAGATATTAAAGAATTTTCCCATTTTTTATGTATGACAAATGTCATAAAGTGGATATCTCTAGCATGCTCCTCAAGGTGTCATATAAGGAAAACCTATCATAGATTATATTCGAATTTGTGGACAAAAATTCCCGCTCAAGCTTATGTCTTCTTAATTCTCAAAAAAAAAAAAAAAAATGTTTATGACTGCTTAGGTGGGGTCCAAATCAATAGCTTAGATTTTTACATGCTTGAGTCAAATTAGAATTTGAGAGACCAATAACCGCGTGAAGCTCTGATACTATATTAGATGGTTTAGGAATCCATCTTAAAATCAATTAGTAATGAAAGTAGTAGTCCATCTATCTTATAAATAGGAATGTTGAAGTTACTCACATTGTGGTTTTTGTCCCACATTGAAAATGGTGAGGATTCTTCAACATCTTTATAAGAAATAATGAGCTACTCTTCTCACCACCAATTGGTTTTAAAATGGATGTCCACTCTCTATTATGGTATCATAGTGGTTTGGATGTGAGCTAGACAAAGTGGCTAGAGGTGTACTCTTAAGAGAAAAGGAGTTAGTCTTATATAATAGTCATTTTAAAAAAATCAGGTCTATCGGACCAACGGGGTACTATCCCCAAAGAGGCTCGGTGGAACTTTCTTCGAGGTAAGGATTCTTGGAATCCTAACAATTAAGTATCCCAAAAGCAAATGCTCGAAAGTGTTGTCATCCTTATCAACTGCTATCAGAGTTCATTAAGTCTATGGTAAAGTGCAAAAGAGGCACCATTTTCAAGAATTTAAAAATATATAAATTGATTAGAGTTTCTCTAAAACATAGAATTAGACAAATTGATGATCAACTCAAAACTTTGAATTGATAAAAAAAAAATTATCATAACTCAATCGAATCCAGACCATGGACACCACAAGCCACAGATAACATGTCTCGTAAAATTTAAATCAACAAACCCTATAATTATAGGGATTTTGCATGTATATTACAAAAGGGCTAAAATATTCCATGAATAGGACAATAGTGAAAGTATTTGTACACATAGCAAAAAATAGAAACGGGCCTATTAAAAAGACTAAAAGGCCCATGATCTGGTCCAGCCGCTTTTAACCCATCAATCTGTTATGAACTGATAGAAGTCTATCAGCTGAACTCATTGAGGTCTATCAGTTGAACTGATAGAAGTCTATGAGTTCAAATGATTGAGGACAGTCAGATTTAATGAACTTTTATGAAATTTAAGTGATCTATCAGTTGAACTGATTGCAATCAGAATCTTAAATGATAGAAGGTTAAGAACTTATATTAGAATTCTTATGATTTGTCTCTTGATTTAGTTGAAGTTAACAATTAAATAATTTTTTCTTAAAGGAAAAAAGGAAGCCAAAAGAATCCAGAATTCTTACCTGACAAAATAGAAGACGAAGAAAAAGAAGATAACGATTTATTGCAAGTTTTAGAAAATGATTCTCCAAAGAGAAAATCAAAAGAGTTATCTTCAAAGTCTCCTCCAGTAAGGCATTCACCAAGATCGAATGTTGAAGGCCTTCTTTCAATTTAAAGATTTCTCAAATGAATGAAGACTGAAAATGCCTTACTCTTGTATTGAACAATTTACTTTTTGTTTTAGGAATAGTTTAGTTTAGTTTTTTTTTTTTTTTTTTTTGAACAGTTATCCCAAAAGACTCTTTACTATGTAATTTGGGAATGAATGAATGAAAATTGAATTTTATGTAAATTAGGGAATTTA
>JBBMKA010000030.1:4952377-4983063 GCA_037833695.1 Sechiopsis laciniata | reverse complement strand
TTAAGAAAACATATTTGATTAAGTCATTAGAAAACATTATAAAATTAGTTAAGATCCCTTAAATACAATTAAAAAAAATATAGACAAATTTTAAATCGTATAGGTTACAAAAGCATGATCACCTAGGTCTTATGGTAACTACTCTGGTCCAGGTCTTATGGTAACTACCTCGTCCAACAACTACCTTTAGAGTTCGACAACCTCAAAGCTTGTCAACCATGATGAAGTGATTTAATAGTTAAGATGGTCGTGAAAATTAAGAGGTGATGAGTTCAATCCATAATAGTCACCTACGAATTAATTTCCTACAAATTTCTTTGACATTAAAATATTGTAGGTGTTATGAAAACGGCAATCAACAATCGAATTATAAATAAAGTAAACGTGAGAGAGAAGAAGAAACACACAGATATTTACGTGGTTCATTAACGTAGTGTTAGCTAGTCCACGGGCAGAGAAGAGGCGGAGTTTTATTAAGGAAAACTAATTACAGAGTTACAGAATGAACGTCATCATACGGCTAATGTGTTTTAATTCGAGTTTATATATGCACTCTCATTAAAACTTATTACAGAATGCTTAAGCATTAAAATAAAATGCTGATGCGCAAACATATGCGGAATGCATTGCTGCAATGCGAGATGCGTTTGCGTGCGACATGCGCTAAACGAATGCAGGTACATTCACGCAGCGAGACCATCGACTACTAATCGCAGGGCATTGGTGCGTTCAAGGCATATCTCAACAGTAGGGATAAATGTTATGTCTCGTGACTATAATCGAGGTGCAAGCGAATTAGCCTCAATAATCACAAATATAAAACAGATAATGCAACATCCAATATCGAATCTTTAATCACAATCAATACTAGATTTTTAGGTCTCTAAATCTAAGTTCAAGCCTGCCTTAAATCTATTATGTCGTTAACCTAATAAACTGGCACAACCTTCCTAGATTGCCTTTATCAACCAACACAATATACCTAAGATGCCTTTATCAGTTGATAGAATTGACATGGGTCGACTTTACTCTTATAAACCTAATCGATATGAATAATACTTAAGTCTTTATCGATAAGAACTCAAGACCTCTTTATCCTATACATGACATATTTATGATCATACTTTATTTATTTATTTATATTTTTGTTTTCAAATTTTCTTAAACCCAAAAAGGTAGTCATAAAGTGTAGCCATAAATATGTCAAGTAGAATTGATAAGGAGGGCTTGAGTTTTTTTGATAAGGACCCAAATATTAGTCAATAGATATATCGTGCAATTACAAGAAAAAACATTTTAATCAGTAAAAAAATATATTAGATAAAAACTTAAAATAAAAGGCATACAAGTTTAAGTTCATAGATCATATTAATTCTTGAACAAAATTAAAATTTGCAAAACTTTGTGATTTATCGGTTATTGACAAATAACCCTAAAAAAACTATGAAACCTAAAAATTCATGACTTCAAGGAATAGACCATTCACACTTTCCTATTTCCAGTAAAGTAGAGAATTTTTAGATGTATAAATTTGTATTATTTTTTATTATTTTTGAGTTCAAATTGGAGAGGAAGACCACCAAACATTACTACTCTCCAATAACATGAGAGACAATATTAATTTTTAAGATTGAATCTATGACATGATCAAATTGAATTGAATTACAATCAATCAATCAAGTCGTTAGCCACAAATCCTTTCCGTTAGATGTACAAATTTGTATTCTAATCAGTAACATTTTCTTAAAATATTTATCAAACTTCTATATATGAGAGTCAAATCTTTCAAATTCAGAGGGAAATATTGACATATATCCAGACTATATATATTACACTTGAATCCAATCTAACAAATGAACAAAAAGAAATAAATATGAACTACCTTAAATTTCCCCAACGAAATAAACAAAAATACAAAATAAATAAATATTCTTAGAAGATCTCTAAGTACAACATGCTTGAACATTATTCTTAAATATTCTTCGTGATTCACACATATCAAAGTAGCTCATACTAAAACATTATGAAACATGTCTAGAGACAGAGAGATTAACATAACAAAAATCTTCTATTATCACGAAGACAAAATGTGATGATCTTTCCTATGAGTCAATGACCAGCACCGCGGTGACTTGGCCCCGAGTAAGCTTTGTATACATGAAGAAGCTTTGTCGTCGGAGTAGTCGAGGAAGAAGGAACATGTTTGAGAGGTCTTGAGGCATGGACTTGAATGGAGGAGAGCAAGAGGAAGAAGATGAAGATGACAATGGCATTGAGAGCCAAAAGGAGAGATTGAGACTTCATTTAATGAGAGAAAAAAAGGGAAGAAAAATATGTGTTTGGTATAATTTAGAGAAGGGTTGATTGTTTATATAAGAAAAATAAAAAAAGGTGAGGTTTGGTGTTTTGACTTTGGGGCTTAGGTGAGCGAAGTTGGGGGAGAAAAGTGTCATTTGCTTTTGGTATGACAAGTGTTTTTTTGTGAGGTTTTGAAAATGGGGGTTTGAAAATCTTTAAATCCTCAAAGTTTGACAATGGAAAAATGGAAAAGTTTGATGCTTTTGTATGAAAATGTGAACATAGTTTCATGAGGATCGGTTAAAAAAAAAACTTTTTTCATTGATATGTATGATGATACTTTTAAATTATAAGTTGGATCCATTTTAAAAAAAAAAAAAAAAATCAAGTTAGATCCTATTTAGCTATTTCATTTAAAATGTTTTAAACGAATGATGAACTTTGAAATTGGATTCTTTCATTATTATTTTTAATTCGCTTATATTCGTTGAGTTTTGACTTATTTTTTTCATTAAATTTTTTAAGTTGATTTCTCAACCTTTATGAAAATACTAATCTAGACAGTGAACTTTATTTTGTATTAGACGGCATACAGTTCCAATTGGTAATGAGAGAAAGAATCCATCATTTGTTATAATGGTAGTGAGATTTCTTCACTATTTTCAATGTGAATTCCACAACATATGAACCAAATTTATCCGCTTATCGCTTAAGATTAATAAGCTCTAGTACCATATTAGATATGTTGGTAATCCAACCTATTGTCTCACATAAAAAAGGGGCAAAAGTCATTGATTTAAATCAGTTATGACAACAACTTTCGTTGGTATGAGATTTTTTGAGTGATAACTAAAGACAAAGTCATGAGAGATTATGCCAAAAGTGAACAATATCACAGATACCGTGTAGGATTGCTATCTCTAATAAGATAGTATGAAGTTTCATCTCAAAATCAATTGATAATAAGTAAAATAGCTCATCTACCTCATAAATTTTGTAAGATTTCTTCACATTTTCAATATGAGATTCTCAAAACATGTTGTGACAGTTTAGTTTAGTACTTTAAATTTTGTTACAATTCAGTCCATCAACTTTAATAACTATAAATTGGCTAGTAATCAAAGAGGATTTTAAGAATTCAAGAAGGGATGAATTCAATTTATGGTGACCGCCTATTTAGAAAATAATTTCAAACGAGTTTTTTGACATCTAAATATTGTAAGGTCAGGTGGTACATATCATGTAAAAAAGTCAAAGCATAAGTATCTTAATTAAGGTAATTGTTGTTTTTAATTAAAAAATATTTGAGGTATAAAAATTTAAACTCATAATCTTTTGAATACATAATGTTATTTGAACTACATGTTCATGTTAGCATGGTAATTATTTGTTACGGAAGAGAGCAATAACTCAATTACTAATTTAATATATTAACAACTACGAAATTTATGATTCGAACGTCTCTTTAATCCTTTACCATACAATTATCTTGTAAGTTCATTAGTTTAACAATTTCATGACACTTGTTATATTATTTACATATTTAGTAGATCCATGTTTATGGTGGGGTAGGAAATCAATAGTTTGGTATTATTATGAAAATAGACAAAAGACTTGGAGACTTATTTGCAATGTTAAAAAGAAGTATGGTTAGAATTGGGGGAACAAGTCAATGGCTGCAAGAAAAATAAACATATGAGAGTAGTTGGTAAATGGTGGGTTATTTTAGGACTAAACTCACTTTTCTCATTGTTACATCATCTTCTCTCCTGTAAAAGTGGTTTTTTTAAAAAAATAATAATAAGTGAGAATTTCATCCATAACCAAAACGAAATTTTATTTTTTTATTTGATAGAAAAAGTAGCCTTTTTAATAAAAGAAAAACTATTTTTGGTTATTATAGTTGAGTTTCATTCTATTTTAATATATGTATTTTGAAATATCTAATTTTAATTTATGTGCTTGTAATAAATTTTATCACTAGTTTTTATTAATAGGTTCAGGTTAATTGTAATCATAATTGTCCACAAAAATAATAATTCAATCGACATAAATGTGTGACCATTTAAAAAATTATATGTTCAAATTTTTATCAGAAATTGTTGAACTCAAAATAATAATAATAAAAATGATAATAATTCTATTTGTCAAATAACAACATTTCTCATGCGAAAAAATATATAATATGAACATATTTTTCACTCTTTTCAAATTAAGAGAAGAGAATTATTGCACCATTAAATGCGTAACCATTAGGTCTGCATGAAAAAGAGAATAAGATAATAGACAACAACTTCAACAAAAGAGCTCAAACAATGAAAAAAAAAAAAAAAAAAACTGAAAAAGAAATTGTTTTGCCATAAAATAGAAAACATTAAAACTATTACGCTTAGACTTTATGAAATTTGACCAACAAATTACCAGAAAGAGAATAATTAAATCAATAAAAGATAAAAATAAAATAGTCAAACATGGAGGGGGGCACAAGGAAAAAGTGTACCATCCCGTATTGGATAAAATTTGGAAAAGCATTAGTCCACACACGCATCCACTTGCCAAACCATTCAATGCCACGTGTACTTAACTTCTTCTCTCTCTCTCCTTTTTTTTTTTTTTAAGTTAAAGGTTAAAATATAATTTTACTCTATAATTTTAAAATACCTAATTTTAGTTTCTACTTATTTCATTTTCATTTATAAACTTTTAAATGTCCACTTTAATCGCCATACTTTCAAAAAGATTTAAAACTTATTATATTAATTTTTTTTTTTTAAACTTGTCCTTAGATTTGAAGTTCCATATTAATCGAAATTCATTAATATTAATAATTTTAATATAAGTAGAATCAAAATGTGGATATAATTTCTAAAATCTATTGAGGAACATGGTACTTTTTACGAAAAACTAAATTTAAAGTCTATAATCATCAATTTTAATTTTTTTTAAAATAATTTCATGGACTAAAATTAAACGACCAAAATAAAGTAAACTTCAAAGTTAATGAACTAAAATCAAACATTTGAAATTTAATGAATTGAAATAAAACAAATCTCAAAGTTTATGAACCAAATTGATATTTTAACCAAATTATTGTTATTATAGAGTCACTTTCCATTAAAATTAACTTCAAACTCATCCAATGATAAATTTTAAAATTTTTAAAAAGTATATACACTAAAATTGGACATTTAAAAAAATATAAACGAAAATGAAACAAAGAATTTTATCTACTTACCCTCAAAAAAAGGAAAGAGAGAATTTTATCTACTTATGTGCAAATGACTAATTTTAGTTATAATACTTTCAATCAAGTTAAAAGTGGTTGGAGTTTAATAATAATAATTTTATTACAAGAAGTGACACAATGTGAAAAGTTATAGAAAAAAAGTTATTAAAGAAAATTTAATTAAAAAAAATCTATCCAAGATTGCATTTAAAGCTTTATTAAAATAACATGAATTAAATTTAAAGATTTAAAACTACATGAAACAAATGTACATTAACAAAATGATTTTGGACCATTTTTAAAGCATTTTGTAAGGCCAACAAGATGTGAATTATGAGTTATAAAAGTTTTTTCATAAAAATTTGGTTAAAATAGCATATTTCTCCTACCAAATCTATAAGAATCAAAATTTTCTTTCATACCGACTTGAAACGGCCTCTACACATGTTTGAATCAAATAAAATAACATTTTTTGTTTGACCAAATGATAAGATCTTTTTCTGAATATTTTGAAGAAATTATATGAAGATTTAAAGTTATAATCTAAGACAGTTGTACCTCTGGCATTGTGCTAGAATAAATGAAACTAACTATGTTCAAACCTTAGTCAATGGAACTACGTATAATAAATAATAACCATATTTGTCCTTATTTCTTTTCTCCCATCAAAGGTAAATAGCCAAAAATGAGAAGTTAATTAATAAATTGGTTAGGTTAACAATTTTGAGGGAAAGGGGTTAAAGAAATTTTTGTTTTAAAAGTGTTCTAATTAAGTATGTATAAATATATACCATTTTGTATTTCTAATCAAAAGTAACAAAATTCAAATGACATCATAAATGACTCAATAACTAAAATATTATGAGTTCAATTCGAATCAAAATTGTTATTGAATTCTTTTTTTTTTTTTTTTTTTTTAATCTGCCATTCCAACCACTTTTCATATTCTGTTCACCCCACTTTTTCAAATATCGATCGTTCATACTTTACTTCATAGTTCTATCTCTTGGCAAACTTCCGTCCATGTTGCTCATTCAAAACATTCACACATATGTTAGTCATAAATGCATTAAATCTAAATGTATTCTCAGAGGTATAATGCATATATATACATACATGCATCGACATATACATACCATTCACGTACGCATAATGGATCAGATTCAAGAGTATTGTTAGAGGCATAATTCATATATATATATATATATATATATATATATATATATATATGATTCAACAATCTACAATCTACTGTAATACTATCTCTTGAATTTAAGAAATAAATTTTATTGTAATTACAAGGTCCTCTATGTAATCAAACATACAAATCCTCTTATATAAAAAGACTGATCATTTAGTGATAAAGCAAAAATGTTAACATATATAAACACTAAAGACACACATAATATACAACCAATGAGATATAAGGAGATCCAACAGCCTCTCTGCCCCAAAGTGGATTTCCAAGTAGTTGGGTACTATATTTTGCACCAATAATTCTTCTCCAAAGTGCCCCTTTTTGAGCTTGGAAGGGCTAAATCCACTTTGCAAGGACTTTGATTCTTGTGTTTAAAATCCAGACATGGCCAGACCACCTTCTAGAGTAGAGAGAGTTTAACCTTTTTCCAATTGATCTTGATGGATACCATGTTAGAGTACTAAGGGTAGAATGGGGATATAAGTATAATATATGTAAGGGTATAATAGTAATTAATACTTTGAAAAGGGTAGAAAATATTGTGTCATTGTCTTGGCCTCTCCCTATGGTAGGGTGCTGTAACGATCTAGAGAAAGTTCGTTTTGTCTTTCCATAATGGTGGAATTTCTTTATCCCCCTACTTGATGGAGTGGTGGCACTGGCACTTCCAATTTGTGAACTTTTAACCTACTTCATACAATTGTAAGAAAAATAAAAGTAAGACTTCAATAAATTCAAGTCCTAAAAGTATTTGAGAACATTGACTCGAAGAGACAAAAGAGTTTTCAGAGATTAATTCGATGACGAAAATAAAATTTAATGAAGACGCAAATCATGTACTTATGCACATTTTGACATTTTCATCAAATAATTATTTGATTACATATTTGTCAACTTTTTGTTACCTTCGGTTTGCTGCCTATACACTTTTCACCTTTTGTTACTTAAGTCCGTGTTGGTTACAATAACCGGGAATTGGAGCTTCGCTCCACTACATACCCGAGGCAGGTCTAAATCTACTTTGGGTAAATGCAGTTAAGGCAATTCTTTCAGAAATATGGATGTAAGAAACATACCATGAGTGGAGGAGGATCTACAACTTCAAACTTCCGCCATAAATTTCATTGACTGCCCCCTGAGAATTTTAAATTCAGTCAGGATGCGTACAGAAAAGAATTGAACAACTTATTTAAAACATCTTCAATGAAGAAATAAATGTCGTAGCTACATATAAATTTAGCCCATTAAATTACGCGTCTTCAATACAGAAAGGTGTTTCCATCTCCAATGACACCTTGAATAAAAAAGGAAAGGTCCAAAGGACATTTCTATCAAAGGATGTGCACATGCAATTTGGAAGGAGAGAAATCACAGGATAGGATCGGGCCTAAAAATACGTCTATAGGGTCGGGTTTAAAAAATACGTCAAGAGAGAACAAGGAAATTTACATTTCGAAGTCACCCTGTACAGCTATGACATAAAACCATTGATTTAAAACTAAAACATTTAAATTCTCATTTAAATTCCTTCAATTAGCATTTTAAGGCAATAACCTGAAGGTAAGGATCAATAATGCTGAAGACTTCCGAAAACAGCTGGGACTTCATGGCTAACCTGATACAAAAACAAAGGATAGCACAATGAAGATCAGAACTAATGTGATTCTAATATTAGATCAAGCATGATCAAGCCTTAAATTCCATAAAAAGAGAAAAATGAAGATAAATAGATGATAAATATTATCAAACTGGATAAGCCTGTATCACCGGGTCATCTCAACCAATATACAAAATTACCTTTTAAGAAGACGAAAACAAACATAGGTCTCCTCGATGTCCAGCTCTATCGTTAACTTAAAGTACTGCTTAAGAAGTTCACATAAACTATAGATAGCACCATCTGAACTATCAGAATCTGCAGCCAAAGGATGCCGAGATTGAGATAAAATCCTTTGCAAAATCCCATATAGATTTCCAGGTGAGCCTGATTCGATATACATCTCTGCAACAAATTTTAGTATCAAGCAATTGCTGGCTTTAAACTTGTCAACCCATAGAGGTGGGTTCCCAGACCAAAGATCATTCTCCCCCAAAGAATCGGTTGAGTCAGATGTGTTGCCGGCAGCACCACGTGATTCTTGATGATTTTCAATTGAATATTCCAAGGAAAGGTCTTCTTTTCCCCTGTGTGCTGGGAGTTGTTTAAGAATATCAGCCCTCAGTGGTTCAGGTAACTCTTGTAATACTGATGGATCTACTTGACTTAGAGATGAAGGTATTAAATCAATTTCATGTGAAGTCACCACATTACACAATCCTTCCCCAGAAATCTGTGCTGGTAGTGAACGTTCAACAATATGCTGCATTACGTAGGACCAAAAGCACCCAGAGCACATAAATACATAAATGAATCATAGACATATAAAACTAATGAATTATGGTAAATCACCGATCAACCCAAAAGTTTAAACTAGTGGGTCGGGATAAATTTAATTATATCAACCAACACTCCCCCTCACTTGTGGGCTTGGAAATTTGAAAATGCCCATCAAGTGAAAATCAATTTTAATTAGGGATGAAAACGATTTGGTAGAGATTCGAACTCAGGGCCTCTTGCTCTGATACATATTGAATTATGTTTAAATTTAATTATAAAAACTAACTGAGACACAAAACTCAAATGCTCCTCTACTCTTCAGTAATTACAAATATATCAAGGGCATGCCTCACTCGCCTCTCAGTAGTAGATTATGTATTCTGATTTTTTTTTTAAACAATCCAACAAATAGAAAAATAAGTTTAATGTTTAATTGGTTTTTTTTTTGTAATTTTTATATTCGTGTTCATTCCCTTGTGAAATCTGTGTTTCTTATTAAAAAATAGAAAAATAAGAATAATAAACTTATGAGATATATTGGAAAGTCCCCATTAAATGATACCTTAGAATAACAAACCAAAAAGATGAGATATATTAGAAAGCCTCCGTTAAATGATACCTTATTTTCCGACTGCATTTTGTTTGCTTGGGCATCTGACAAAGTAAGTCCATCACCTTCATTTATTTGACAATTGATAAGGGAAAAAACCCGCATCTTTGTCAGTTACAGAAACAGCAAAGATAATTTTAAAATTAGCATAGCTAACCACAGATAAATTTCACCTTCTCCTGATCCTTGAAATGGAACCCTCAAAGCAGAGGAGAAAACTTCATTTTCGTCTCTGCTTTGAGCTAGGAGATCAACTAGCTTCCCACCATAGATTTCATTCAACTCTGAAAAGAGTTCAGGAGGTAGGCTCCCTATAACTCCGATATCCAGATGACCGAGAGGTGGAGCAGAAACCTGGTTCCGAGCTTCACTATGGACCTGATTATTTTCCATCTGAATCAGACGGTTTGTAGGTTCAGCAGATAACTGATCTGAATTTCCAGATTCACTCTGTTTTTCACCATCTGTAATGATTAATAGCATACAAAGTCAGGGATGAGAATGATGCTTCAACTTTAAAGCACTTCAACAGAATAATATGCATAATATCAATACAAGGAAAAAGGCATAAATGCTTAGGAAAAGGTGAGGTGCCTTGTCGACTGAAATTGGAAAATATCTAACAGGTATTTCTAATTGGTGATGAAGAGAGAAAATGGTTGCATATTGCTAATAAATGTATGTTTATTCAAGATATATTAAAACTAATATTATAGCCCAAACTAATTTAATTAGTATTACTATTAGCTTCTACTTTTTCCTTCAATGTCATTAAGCATCAATGAGGTTTAGATTCCACCAGTATTAAAATATTTAGTTTGAAATCCCAACTTATACCATATAAAAAAATAAAAAATAAACTGTGGAGGGAGCAGCAATTTCAATCCAAACGGTCATATAATAGCTTCTTGTTGCTTTAATTTTCAGATCAGATACAACTAATAGCCAAAAAAAATTCTGTGGAAATGAAAAGCGGTAAATCAATCCTAAAATTGTAGAAATAAAGACCACTAGTAATTGAACTTCCATACCTGTATTAGCCCTGTCTTTCACCATAGAACCAATGTTTTCTACATTTGTAGTTGCAGATGAAGAACTAAGCCATGAGTCTAAAGAATTTATTTTCATCCCTTCAGAAGAAAACACACGAACATAAAACCAACATTCAACCAAAAACATGTCAATAACAGACCAAAAATAATCCACCTCTAGTTCATTATTTGGCAACAAGTTCCGTATATTCTTTTGCAAATTGCAAGCAGATGTTTGATTACATATCTTTTTAATATGAAACGAAGACAAATTCAAAATAAATCGGATATTAGATTCCAAGAAGATATATAGTTAGATATCAGCAGCAGCCCCATTACCCACCTACCTACAAATTACGGCTTCACAAAGGAGTGTTGGAATGAGGATATTAATGAATGGATCACAGTTTTCAAAAGGTAGCCTAGCTACATGATGATCTAACAAATGGATATGTCATCACTATAATAACATATCCATCAATAATGTTGACTTCATTAATGAGGAACGTGACATGGTCTTGTCCCTAAATTTGATGGATTGTTATTTTTCTTTTCCTCAGAGTCAACATCAATTATTGAGTGATCATTCCACAAAGCACCCTTTTAAATTTCTTGCTATTTTTTTTAAGAGCTGAAGGAATGTTTTTTCATCCACTGAGGCCCCGTCAAGTTGTCTTCACTATTCATACATATTTTCATTTCCACAAGAGCAAAATATATAGTACCTGAAAATTCAAAATGAAAGACAAACTTACCTTGCTTAGAGATATTCACATTTTGAAGCTTCGTAACTTGTAAACCAATACCACGTATTTCTTTAACATCTAGATACACCAGAAAGGACATAGAAATTCTTAGAGATGAGAATATGTATTTAAAGCCAATCTCTAGTCCAGTAAGTAAGAAAACTCGAGCATATTTAAAAAAGTATGCAGAAGAAAACCAGCCGCATTATTTTTTCTTATACTGATTCGAAGTTGACAGGGCTGCAGAAACAATATAATTGTGCTATGGGTTCAGGATTGCAAACATCAAGGTTGCAATTAACTGAAATTATTTAGGATTACCTATGACAAAAAACCCAAAAAGCTGCTTTGCAATCCTGTGAAGAATTTCCAGATCACCAGTGGCAACAGGAACCTAATGAGAATAAGAAAACTTAAACCATAAGATGTCAAGATCACACAATTAGTACATGAGCATTATACAATTACATAAACATGATACTTGGTAGAACTTAATCCATTCATTGAAAAAAAAGGGGGTGGAGGGTATCTGTCCGACAACTACCGTTAATGAGTGGCTCAGGTTTTCACAATCTCCACAGCCCATATACTTTGTGGGTTCATCCGCATCTTTTCTTCGTTTTTTAATCTGCGTCAATGTATTGAACACAAAATTGGCACTTTCACACAAAATGAGAAGGAAAAATCTCATTTATATCTTCAAGGAACAATAACTTAATGATGTTTGTTGCTAAATAAAAGAGATAGATTGTACCTTCAGGGTAAAGGTGCGCCCCTGCAATCCACATCTGTGCAAGCGTAATGAAACCTCCTTGCAAAGGTTCAAGAGAAAGGATTGACACTGTAATAGCTAACAATATTAGTTCTTAAAATTCATTCGTACTTATTTTTTCATCTAAAGATTCTAAAATGGGTAAAAAAGCAACCAATTATGTTACCCACGTCTTCAAAATCTTTGAATCTAACCCCCCAGTTCACTTCAGCTCCTACGGATTTGGTTTCCTGAACCATAACAAGGGAAAACATGGAAAATAGAAAACGTAAAAAAGCTAAGTCACAATCGGGAAAAAAAATATATTTGGAAAATATGCAGGTGGTAATGGCCAGTGTTTTTTTTTAATTACATAACTGAGATACTGGGAAGGCCCGTTTGCATTAAATTCATGACTCACCCTACTTATTTCAAAGCAAGATTTGCACGTCCCAAGATGGCCAATGGCTCTCGCACAAAAAGGGTTTCAAATTACTATGTTTATCACCAAAATCTCCGAACTCCCCAATGGGGTACTCCATCCACATATTCAAAATAATGCATTTGTTACCATGATTTAACTGAAAAGGACTTCATTTAGCAGTACCATTTATAGACAAAAATAGAAGCCTTAAATAAATGACAGTAAAATTACACCAGAAGACTAACAGGCATATAATAATGCCTTTATCTTTCCATAATGCAAATCACAATCAAGTCTGGCTCTCAGAGAGTCAACTGTTGATACGAAATTGTTTTGTATAACGAAATCTCATTCGGGAATATTTAGTACTATATTTTAAACAAAGAAAAATAAACAAAAGATTTTAAAATTAAAAAAAAAAAAGAAAATTGAAATTCACATCAGTAAAAACACGTGGAAGTTAAAAAAAAAAATATCAATTCCAGACCTGGATCACCCCAACTGCCCGATTGTCCACTCCCTGACTATAATTCCATAACATCTCCCCTGTTTTTTGTCCGAAGTCTTTTTGAAGAGAGTCCTGGACATGTCAAGAGTAAATTTAGTAATCAATCTAAAGATCACCGAGTTTGAGAATGACAATCAGCAAAATAACTCGGTCATAACAACAACCAAACTATCTAGAATGTAAATGGACCTCTAAAGGAAAACCCCTACATCTTTTTTTGAGTACAAGAAGGGGTTGGAGGACTATAACACAGATCTCATACAGTCTGCCAATTCAGCTATGCTCACATTAGCTAAAGGCAAAACCCTACATCAATTTCCACTTCCACTTTCACTAGGTGATACTTCAATTCTCTCACACTTTTAACATTTCCTCTCTACTCATTTCAAGAAATAATATAGAGTGAATCATTATAGGCTATATTAAAAACCATACCACGTACCTTAAACGTTTTTTAATTGATATAGAAGTTTTCTTGGAAACATCACCTTTTTTAATATTTCACGTTATCCCTTGACAAAGATTACTTGTATGAGACATGTTAAAGGGTTTTGTATTCAACGGCACATAATCTTGAAAGTTTCAACAAACTAAAAAACATCAATATTAAATATGTAACATTTAACAAAGCTGATTTCTTGGCATAGTTGGGACCTATAGTGTTAAACAAACAAATATGCCATAAAGAGAGCTACGAAGCCACCTTGGACATGATACGTAGCTGACCGCACGTAAAAATATTTCGTTTCTTCAACTTCTCCTCTAAGGCATGCCCAATTCCAGGAAGATTCTTGATGGGAAGCTGATCTAAATAATCATCAACCTAGAAAAACATAGTGACAAAAACATCTTATGTACATTCTCTTCCAAAATAAAGCGATTTATTTACTTGAACACTATAAAAAAGAAAAAGACAACGAAGCTGCAGAGTTAAAGGCATTAATAATATAATCAGCAAGTCAAATGTTAATCTCCCGGAATGCATCCTATTAATACTTCATTAGAAGTGTGTTTATGGCATACACATAAACACTTCATGCACATATGCATTATTAACATTTGAAGAGAGAATCTTTTATTTTATTGACCTAATTTTAAACAGTCAGAAAAGAAGACCCTCATCTTTCTTGATGGGCTGATTTTTTTTTTTTTTTTTGGTAGGAGGCACATTCGATTTTAAATAAGTAAAGGAAATAGAGGAAAATTGGAACACATTGAATGAAAACAAAGTAGTTACAACAAATGAAAATAATTAGCTTCAAAATAATATCTAAGATAATTTACGACATAAAGGACAATCCCGTACCTTCAAGAGTACACAAAAATGTTTGATGAAACATTTAAGACATGAAAACAGAATAATCTAACCAAAATAAGTTGTTAATGTTGTAACGCTTGGTGAATTAATCCAATAAAAGTTTTGTGAAAGAATTCCCAGAACCTACCTTCTCAAGAGGAATGTAACATTGACCATCAGGTTTTGCAGTTCTAGTAGCAAGGCGAGCCATTAGCATATTTGTACCTATTCCAGCACTTGCAGTACATCCGGTAGTATCAAAAATTTCTTTTCTTATTTTTAAAGCCACAGCCTCAGGATCTACCTTTTCTGAGCCCAAGATATCCAAAAATGCTTCATCACAACTTACGGCCTAAATTTAACACAAGTAGCAACATTAACCAAGCAAATCAAAATCAATTGCCTAAAAAGAATGCTATCTGAAACAGACCTGCACTTTGTCACAGTGCTTATGCAAAATGTCGTAGAATTGATCAGCTACCTGCATATTTGACATGCAAGACGTCATATGCCAATTAGGCAGAGAAATATGGAAGATATCAGATGTACATTATGATTTTCATTTTCCATAAGCAATATGATTGATAACCCAGTGGACAGCTAACCACTTACCTCCTCATAGGACTTGAAATCATACGGAATAATAACAAGATGGGGACAAAGAGCCTTTGCATCTCTGACAAACATTCCCGCTCTGACTCCTTGATAAACATGGGTTATAAAAGAGAAGAATCAATGGATAAGACAAGCCTTAGATTTCAACTATAGCGTGTACATATATATAGATAGATAGAGAGAGAGAGAGAGAGAGAGAAGACCAACCATAGCCTCTAGCAGGGTAGTTTGCAGATGATATTTCTGCAGTTCCTTTAGGATTATCTGAGTGGCATACAGCTACAGGCTTATCCTTAAATTCAGGAATGTTTCGAATAACCACCGAGACAAAAAAGCAGTCCTGAGGCGGCAGCGTACTGGTATTACTATTCTTGATAATGAAGTTATGAATACAAAATGATGAATGAAAAACAACTCACATGTTCAAACAAGTAATTCTAAATGAAGTAACCACATAAAAGAATAGGTGACAACAAAAGGCCAACATTCAGACATTTGAAGGACCAATATTGCTCATTGATTACCATGTCAATATGAATAATAGTAGCAGACTGAGCATTTGAAGAACCACTGACATGTGAACTTGTGGAATCGGACCCATTAGCTGGTCGTGGGAAACGCTTGTAATAACGATTCCTCCAAGTTCCAATGAAGTGCAGCCTTGACTTCTGCAAATTGAAGGTACAAAAGTTAGTCCGAGCATATCTGATCTAAAGATATAGAGAAAGACAATGAAATTGGCAGAAAATGAAAAGTTACCATCAAGCTGTTATGAAATAATACAAATGCTAGAAACAATGCTCTAGAGTTTTTCTATTCCATATGATTTTTTACTAACACACCTGGTGAGACCTAGTTCAATGGCTCTCTAGTGATAAGTATTGAAATTTAGAACACATGGAAGAAAACAAAGTAGTGAAAATGCCATCAACCTAAGTGCGTAGGAAAAAATTCTTGCATCACCTAAAAGTACCTTGAAATAATTTTCCACAAAATCTGGATTGTCAAGAGTTGAATGCCGCATCTTTGAAGACCCAGCCACCATAGGACTTGAGGATCCATCGCTAGGATAATTATTGGTACAACCATTGCGAGTTGATGCAGAAAAACCATACAGACTAGATATATTCCCTCCATTGGTCTGACCCACATCAACAATTTCTGGTTCTTCCTCTGCACAATTTCTTTTTTCATTGCTTGGCTCCTCTTTTACTTCTACATCAGCATCCTTTTGAAGAAGCATCTCGAAACTTTCACGTATTTGTGGTTTACATTTAATAGATTCACCTACATCAGATAAATTTGTATCCTTTAATTTGGCAGCCTCTATATCATCACTTGGCTTCTCTTCTACTTCAGCATCTGCATTCTCTTGAAGACTCATTTCAGATTCACAATGGTTCTCTGATCTATATTCTATTGTTTCATTCACTTTGGACGAATTTGTATCCTCTAATTTCACAACCAACAGGGGCAGTGGATGATCTGTTCCATATTTATTTTCAATAGTCTTGCACATTGTGGGCTTCTCCAGTGTTGGCCCTTTTTTCATAGAAAAGAATGATGATAGTGTCGGTTGATTACTTACAAGCTTATCAAGTTGGTACGGAACCCCTAGAAAGAGATAAATGAAATCCATATCAGCTATCAGGTGCAAAAAATAATTTTCATTTCTCTTTGAGACTCTGTATTAGCTAGTGGGTGGAAAAATTAGTAAGCATCTCTCTTTGAGACTTTTATGTGTTTGGTACAAAGGTAATAGCTTGATGTTGTTTATATTGCTAAAAACAGCGTTGTATTTAAACACTTCCTAGCGTATTCCTCAAGCATTGATGTACTTATTAAACACTTATTAAATGCAAGTATCTACGCAAAAATGTAATGCATTAACTTACAGCTTAATAGCTTATTAGAAGTAACAGAATCCAAGATCCATGTGGGTTTTACAACTGGGAGTCCACGGCTGAAGGACCTGAATTGTTACCAACAAAAAAGTTCATCTTTATTCTTCCCAAAAAACAAAAATGCTACAAGTTTTTTACAATGGACATAAATTTTAACCTAACCTGAGATTCTTTATTTTACTTTCAGGTAGATTACTGCAAATTATATGAGAAACAGTACGCATTGAAAAATAATTCTCAAATCTTCCACCATACTTCAACATATATCCCCGCAGTTCCTGAATTTAAACTGTAATCAGTAACAATTTCCACAAAACGCTCTACAAGATTATCATTCTAATTGAAAATTGTAACTCGGTCTCATACTGTTCAGTAGCTTTATTCTGCATTCACAGCTCAACTCAAAATAATTAGATAGACTACCTGACTGGAAGGAATCGTGAAACCGTCAACAAAGATAGAAACGCCCTGAAATATTTGATTTCCTGACTTCGTACCACTATGTGAAGCACTTGAAGCATCTGCGTTAAACTGATTGCGCAGTTTTCTGTTCTTTTCTACCATATAACTGCGCTCACAAAGCGGCAAACTCCTTGAGAGAGGAAAGTTGATAAACAGACTACACGATATGAGTCTAAATCACATCACACAGAAACTCCTCAACAACAATTAAGAAGCTAAAATTCACAATTCAGAACATTCGTTACAAGATATACGGTTCAATTCAACTAACCAAACTCAATTTCAAGTAAATAGCAGAGATGAAATTCAAATTACCGACATGTTCCAATCTAACAATTCGAGAATGTGAAAAAGGAAGAGGAAAGAACTACAAAAACCTTCCGAAATCTGGAAAGGGGGATTTGCAAGAGGATGAAATGGAATTGGCTCCCCAAGCGACGCCTAGGGTTTTCTGGTTGATCCGTTTCTTCTTGTTTCCGGTAGTACTGGAAGGATCTGACGGAGGCAAATCGTCGAGAATTCGCTTGGATCTTTGGCCGGAGGAATTCGCCGAGCGAGACGAATCGTAATTCATCTTTGTCGTGGAAAAGTGTGGAGGAAGGAAGTGAAAGCATTTAAAATGAGGCGCCAAATTGAATGTCGATGTATTTATTGACATTGAAGAGAAGATAATTGAAAAGTGATCTTCATTTATCTCCAAAAAAAAAAAAAAAAAGGTGATATTAAGTAGAATTACGGGAGTGTTTGTTTGACAAATTTAAGGAAGATTTAGCTTAAATAGTTATATTGAGAAGTTAAAAATTGAGAGTTGTGCCGAAAATTTGTTTGAATGTAGTTTTTGTGTGGATGAGTTAGAGTCAAAATCTTGTTTGGATGTAGATTTAAAATAAATAATTATTTTTAGTAGTTAAAAAAGAAATGATTGAAAATGAGTAGTTAAAAATTATTTATTTTGATTGATTTGAAAGAAATGATTAAAAATGAGTGGTTAAAAATGATTGAATGATTATAAATCAATGATTAAAAATGAATGGTTAAAAATAAGAGTTGTTTTTAAAAGTAAAAATAAGGAGGAGATAGTAAAAACTTGTTTGGATGTAGGTTTTCGATGAAGAGTTAATAAATCTTAAAACTAAATACTACTTAAATATGTCAAACAAACAGACCCTAAGAGTTAAATTTACCTACTTTCTAGTATGTAAGTTTACTTTGGGAGGTGATTTTCAAAAAAAAAAAAAAAATGGTTTACTCGTGAGGTGTTTGAATGAGATTTTGATGAAGAGTTATTTTAAATAGTTAAAAATTGACAGTGATAGCTAAAAAATAGTTGGATGTGATTTTTTTTTTTTTTTTTTTTTGTAGGAAAGTTAGAATTAAAATCTTGTTTGGATGTAGATTTATTTTGAGTAGTTAAAAAAATGATTAAAAATAAGTGGTTAAAAATAAGGTATTTTGAATGATTAGAAATTAGTGATTTATAAATGAGAGTTATTTTGAGTTGTTATAAATAAATGATAAGAAATGATGAGTTATTTTTAATCGTAAAAATGATGAGATATTTTGAGTACTTACAAAAACTTGTTTGGATGTAATTTTTTAAGGATAAATGAGTAAATTCTCAATCTAAATTCTTGTTAAATACAATAAACAAACACCTCTTACTTTCCTATCTCAAAAAAAAAAAAAAAAAGTTTACTTACTTTCTTTGATTTTAATTATGGGTAGACTTTGTTCTAATTTTTTGTGATGAATAATAAAGGAGATTTCAATAATCATAAAAACTTATTAATGGAGGAGAAACAAGAAGAGAAGATGAGGTGTTGGTTAGAGTAACATATTTTTCCTTTTTATTGATTTTTATTTTGGGGAAAGAAATACCAAAGAAGATTATGAAAGTTGAAGTAGATGATGAATTTTTATTTTTTATTTTTTTTGATATGCCAATTATATCTTCTATTATAATAATCAAATTTAATTATGAAAATAGATTGCAACACTATCAAACTTTAACGGTGTAATTGATCAAATCAATAATTTAAAGATATAATTGTACAATATCCCTTAAAAAATTGGTACAGTGACTTTTGAGTTTCCATCTTAATTATGTTTTAAAAATAAAATTCATTTAAGCACTATAATAAACACATCATCAAATTATTATATTTTAAAATTAATTTAATAATTATCCTAGTCATCATTCTGTCATCTCACTAACAGTTCGATTATATAAGTACTAAAATGGAGCATTATTAAAATGTCAATGGTAAAAGTGTTTGATTTTAAAATATAGATTTTAAAATAAAACTTCAATCAAAGGGTAAGGACTAAAAATATATTTTTCTCTTGTTTATAATATACTATATATAGTTGTGCTATATACCTCCACTTATCACCGAATAGGTGGTTAGCTTGATGATTTTATTGTTTGGTGGTTATCGAATTCAACACATTGGTCAAGAGTTCGATCTTGAGAATCCGTATTTAACTCTTATTTATTTGAAAGTAAATAGTATCCTCAACATAGTTATTTTATAAGAACCGCTCCATTATACTCTATCGTTCAAAACACAAATTAGACTTTTGATTATTCAATTCGAAGACCCTTCTTAATTTATATAACAATACAATAATTCATACCCGTATAGGATGAAGGCTAACATCTTCTTTATTCAAATTTCTATTATTAAACCATTGCATAATAATAATTAATATCTTAATAAGCAATAATTTATCTCAGCCTTTTCCCATATTCCTTTTTAATTTCCAAAGGAAGCTTTGTAATCTGCCCAGAGCTGGTCCACGGGCTTCCCCAGCAACACTACGAAGTAACCAGCAGTGTAACCATTTCTGAGCCTCTGGTTCAGCTCCGCCACGAACCCGCTCCTAAGCCCTTCTAAATAGTCCAAGAATTTCGCCGTCACGTCGTAGCCTTGGTCCCAACTATTCCCACCGCCCGATCCGACCCAATGCCCCAGAATATATCCCGACTTCAGCCGTACGTAATTGGCGATCCCTTCGATTAGCCCACCGGGTGCCCTCGGGCTTCCATTCCATTGCCATATACGAGTCATTTCATGGTATAACGCTCTCCTATCATTAAGAATATGAGTAAAAGTTTAAGTATAAAAATCATATAATTACGAAGTAAAATTTGTCTCTTTACTAGTAAGGATCTAATTTTAGTTACCTTTCATGTGAGGTAAACATAGCCACAAATTTTAAAAGTTAATTTTTTTTTAAAGAAAGAAAATAAAATCAAACAACAAAAATTTGTGATTACCAAAAAAAAAAAAAGAATGATAGAGAAGTTTGTACAATGTATAGTTAGGCATTCATTGAGAGTAGATATAAGGGTTGTATACAAACTCACACAATTATTACATCACACAATCATAAGAGGACGAAATCGAAAATATAATGATTAAAGATTAATTAGCAAGAAACTAAACTTCATTCATTCGTTTAACAATTTTTAACTTTTTTTTGTACGGACCAAATTTATAATTTAACAAAAAAGGGAAAAAAAATCACTCTCTTTTTTCTAATTTTGGAAAATTGGAAAGTAATTTCTTTTTCACCATTAAATTTTCTGAATGAATGTTAAAAAATAAAAAATAAATTAGGTTTGAAAAGTCAGACTGTCGACAAAAACTTGGTCAAAAAAAAGATTTTCTTTTGCTTTAATTAAAGTGGGAATGAGTATCCCGGTTCTCGAGGATATCTATATTTCTGAAAATGAAAGTGTCTAATGGCAAAAAAATAATTAACAATATTTTCAAATGTTCATCTAAGAGTGCAGCCGACATAGAAAAACTTCGAATATTTATTCTATTATCATGTCTGTATTAAAATATCATTTTAGTAGGTGGGTTGAGATTTGTTTTATTTAAATTCCTACACTATTTTTAATATGTTTTTTTTAGGAATAGGTCAAATTTAAAAAGTATTTAAAACACTAGATAAAAAAAAATAATCATAGTCATAGGTATTAATAATTATGCTATATTATTAATAATTATACGATTTTATTAATAATTATATGATATTATTATACGATATTATTAATAATACACAATACTAATAACATATAATATCATATACACAATAATAATAACATATAATATTGTATTAATAATACATAATAATGTATTAATAATACAAAATACTATATTAATAATAAAATAATATTGTATAATGAATATTAATGATATCGTATTTTTACTATGCATGTAAATATTTTTAAACTTACCTAAATCTGTAATTATTTTGTGAAATTTGACTATCAAGTACCATTTTTCTTTTTAATAAAGTTCAAAATTGATCAACCTTATAGAAAACAATGAAGAATGTAATTCGCTCTTAAAAGATTGCTTCTTCGCTTTTTTTAGTTCAATGAGTGACTCGAATAATCGTTTTTATAATTTCTAATATTTAAGATGTTAATTAAAAGATGTTCACTTTAACGACAATCAACAAAAACTAGATTTTTATCGAATGGGTTAGTGACGTAGTAGTTTCATTGTTTGATTGTAAACCAGTTCAATACCACGTCACAGATTCGATCCCGATAATCGGTATTTATCTCCTCCCCGATATGTACTAAAAAAAACAAAAACTAGGTAGTTATTTTTTTAAGGATGCCTCTGTCATTTAGCACCAATTAAGAGAGTAATGATTTTCTAGTACTAGAAGGTTCCAAGTGTCAACTGCTAACTAGGAAATAAAGGGGGAAAACCTTAATTAAATCCAGTTTACTTTTAAATTTTAGTTCTTGGAATGGCCTGTTTTGTTCTATTTCCTTGGCTTTCTTCATTGTCATTTTACCTCATTCATTTCACTTTATATAAATTATAATAATATACTCATAATCTTTATACATATCTTTGAATGTTGAAAAATGTTTTAGAAATACTTGGAATAAATTATTTGGCGCTCCTAATAACTTAGTTTTTTTTAATCAATGAATAAAAATAATTCAAAGGTAAAAGCATCTAATTTTGAGGATTTTTAATTATTATGAAATGAGCTAGTAATTAAAAAAGAGTTTTAAAAAATTAATAGGTGTAAATTCAATTCATGATAGATCGATTACCTACTTAATAATAACAATAAAAAAAAGATCACAGAGTGTTTTATTTCTTTTTGAAAATTGCTCAAAAGTGATTAATTATGATTTGTTTGATAATGTTACTATTTCTTTCTCATTTATTAAGAAAAAGGTTTGTTTGATAATTCACATGCTTCCTTATTTCTAAGATTTGATAGACATTTCTAAAATTGAAGTTTAATTACAAAGTCCAATAAAAATAGAAGAGCCTTGTACAAGAATCCTTCCTTCTCAAATATCATTAAATAATAAAAGTTTGATTATATATAAGAGCCTTGTACAAGAATCCTTCTTTCTCAAATATCATTAATTAATAAAATATTAAATAATAAAAGTTTGATTATATATATATATATTGAGATTTTAATAATTGTAAGGAGGAGATTCGAACCATGATCTATTAAAAATGGAATGTAATACACACTCATGCTAAGATTTTTTTATTTTTTTATTTTTTTGAATTCATGACCTCTCAAAAATAAATACACAATTATGCTAAGTTTTTGTTGAGACATTACCCATATTGACCTTACATAAAAGAACTTAATTAAAAACATAAGGGCCAAGGACCCAACTTTATTCTTACTATTTAAATTAAAAACACTTCCTTCACTAGAAACACTCAATGGATACATAGTCCTAATTTCCAAAGGCAGCCTTGTACTCTGCCCAGAGCTGATCCACGGGCTTTCCCTGCAGCTGCACAAAGAAATCCGGACTGTAACCATTTCTCAGCCTCCGGTTCAGCTCCGACACGAACCCGCTCCGACGCTGCTCCAAGTAGTCCATAAACCGAGCCGTCTTGTCGTAGCCTTCCTCCCAACTTCTCCCGCCCCCGGGCTGGACCCAGTGCCCCGGAATGTACCCCGCTTTGAGCCGTATGTAATCGGCGAACCCTTCGATCAACCACCCCGGTGCTGCCCTGTTTCCGTTCCATTGCCAAACATGGGTCATTTCATGGTACAATACACCTGAAATTAAATTTACCATAATTTATCAGTTTAAGGCTTAGAATTTATCTTGAGATAGATCTATATAATTTTAGTCTATAGATGTATTGTTACGCCCGTGCTATTTAGATTTTTTATTTTTAAAAATCAGGCCTATTAATTTTTATAGATAAATAACGAAAAAAATAAGTACGCGGGATTTGTGTCCACAAACTCTACCTAAATATTATTACTGTTCTTAAATAACATGAGAGCCAAATATTGATTTTTAGGATCGAATAGTTACCGTAGAATTGAATTGGATTACAACCAAACCAATCACACCACCAACCCTTTCTGTCATGCATGGTTACTAATTTTATAAGATGTTAGAACTATTTTATAATAAAAACTAAGAAAATTGTAATGAATAGTCAAATTTTAAAATATTTGCATTCATAATAATTAATACGTTTTAATACAATATTATAAATATTTATTAATACAGTATTATGTATTATTAATACATTATTATAAGATATTATGTATTATTAATACAATATTATAAAAAAAAAACATCGATAATAACAATGACTACAAATACTAATTTTTTTAAAAAAAACATCTATATTTGTAATTATTTTCTAATGTATTTTGCATGTATAATAAAAAAATGTAAAATATTTTTATTCATAGCACAAAATTAAAATTAATTCATTTGTAGGAGAAAATTCAAAATTGAGTTATATCACTAGTTGGTGGTTTCAATCAGTAGTAGATTCATTCTATTATTAGTTGAGTTGAGTTTCATTACCGATAAAAAATCATGTGCTATGAATGAATTATTTTAGAAATTGTGTTGCAAATAAAATAGAAGAGGTAGGAAAATTCCCTATTTTCTAAATTTGATTAATCTATAACTTTTCCTAGAAACTAGTTTACATTATTCTTTGAATTAAAAAAAAAACAGTACCTGTTATCTCCCTCTTCAAATTCCCACCATAGTTTGCAATATAGTTGGCACTGACATGTATCTCATTGTTGCTTGCAAACGCCACTCCGTTATAGTCTCTGTCAATCAACAGCCTAACACTTTGCACATTCTTCCGATCCGCGGCGGTGTTTTGTCGGAAAATGCTCCAGATAAAGCCACTGGCTTCTAACAGCGTTTGGCGGCTGTAATCCGCTCCGATTTCGTTGTCGAAGCGGATGCCACCAGGAGTGCCACCGGCGTTGTTAACGACGGTGTACTCGACGGCAGAAACTGCCTGGAGGAGAAGGAGAGAGGGGAAAAGGAATAGTATTATGTTGTTGGAAGCCATGTGGTTGTGTTGTGAAGCTAAGGTGCTTTGCTTCCTTTGCTTTAAATAGGGAAGATGGGATGACTTGGTCAAACTATTGTTGAAGAAATTTCAAACTCTCATATTATAGCCTAAGAAAATTTCAATGTGATTTTTGTTTAATTTTCCATTCTTTGGTTGTGAATAATCAATTTAACACATGATCACAAGTTTGATACCAAAAGATGTGTGACGAGTTGATTTTATTATTTAGTGGTAATTCAATTTAATACATGATCACAAGTTTGATCTTGAAAATTGTCTTCCTACCTTAATTTATACTCAAACAAAAAAAACATTAATTGTATAGTCTTTAACAACGCATCTAAGATACATATTGTTAAGGTATTTTAACTAGTGGAGTATTTTAATTATTAACAATGTTTTTTTTTTTTAATCATCTTTAGAAGAGTGAGATTGGGAACCATAACATTTGTGTCAAGTTTAACACCGAAACTATGCTACTCTTGACATTAGTGAATTATTTTACGTGCAGACAAGTTTAATTTAACATTAAACTACAAATTGTTAGCTCATAATATTATTATTTGGTGTTAATTTAATTCAACACTATAGACATGAGTTCGATCTTAAAAATTATGATTTGACTGTTGTTTATTTTGAGAATAATAGTATTCTTGTTATAAAATTTATGCCCCTCTCTCTAACTTGTACTAGAGACTTAACTAAATAATGACAAAAGACAAAAAAGCAAAATTGTTATGAAGCATTTATTTTGATATTATGTTTGGGCCAACAGATGTTGATTTTTTTAAAAAAAATCTTAATTTAATTTTTTTTAAAAATAGTCATCTTAACGACTTTGCAGTCAACTTGGATACATCAACCCGAGTGAGGTGACATCATCTATTGGTAGGGGTATTTAGTTCAATTTTTGTGAATTTTGTACCAAACCAACAACCGAGTCAATATCTTCATTTTTTTAACCATTGAAATTAAGTGATGTTTAATAAAGGAAAAAACCATAACATATTTTAGTTACCATTCCCGCAAAATTCACCGTTAAATTTTGTAGGGATGGGGCCGGAATTTCTCATGGAGTATTTGGGGCTATCGAGTTCTCCATAAAAAATTATTCTCCATTTGTTTTTTTTCATCTTGTTAATTTCGATATATTGCAATTTCAACGACAACCTAAGGAACAATATGCAAAATGAGAAAAATGAGAAATTTATATATGATACGGTTTACAAAAGAAAATGTTAGAAACAATCACAATATTCCAATACCAAAAAAGCAAACATACACATAATATATAATGGTTTTAAAAAAATTGAAAACACATCGATCAATCTCACAAAATAATTCTTGAATTCAATAATCAATTCCAAATTTACGGTTGAATACATTTCCAAGAAAAAAAACTTCAGTAGATACAATATCTCCCTTTGATTAATCACAATAAAAAAACTAAAATTTAAAAATTAAATTTGTAAACATTTTAATAAGAATTTTATATCAAATTATCTAAATCATTAGCAATAAATGTTTTTTAATCATAAAACCATCTATATTCATCTAGTATTTTTTAAAAATAATTGAAAAAAAATATATATAAACGGGGTAGAGATCTGGAAAACGGACATGGAGAATACAATCTTCTTCCCCATCTAAAAATGGGGTGGAGATATTGTCTAAGATTTATTTGAAGTTACTCTTGTTAGCTATTTTTTAATTATAAATTACCATTTCTAGAAATCTTCGTCTTTTCCTATAAAAAAATGCACATCTTTATCTTATGATTTTCCCTCTCTTGTAAAATGAAAAATAGTGACATATGTCATTTTTTTAGTGTGAAAAAAATTATTTTTTTAGTAGTGAATAGCAAGGGGGAGTGTGATTGAAAAGAGAAGGGATAAATTGTTGTCTTGAGTCCTCCCTGCCAAGCAAAGAATACTTTTTAATTGATTTCTTGTGCATAAGGTTTCAAATTTTTTTAACAAAAATAAAAATAAAAATAAAAGGACAACGTTTGGTAAGGCCCTATGTGTTCATGTGTTATTTGGTGAATTACACGTCATCTTGTATCAACCCATATGATGAATTTAATAAACTTGGATTAGTCTTTTGGTTAGGTTAACTAACTACAAAAGTGTGTTAGTATATAAAGTATCAAGAATCTCCTTCATCATTTGAGAGAAACTCTAGCTACCATTTTGAGAGCTCTACATCAATGATAATTATGAGTGAGTCGATCAACATTCTGAATAGTGGAATAGACTAGTCCGAACCACTTTACTGTATTAATTTTTTCTCCTCTTTCTTTACTTTTTGGTTTGATTTCATCTCTATTTGATTTGATTTGGATTAGATCTAGAATTGTTCCATGATTATGATACATGGATCTGGAATTTTGCAATACAAAATGGTATGAAAGCTGAAATTGAAATTGTTTCCTGGTGTGCCTCTAAGATTTAATCACTCTCTGCTGTTTTTAATTTGACCATTGTTGCGAAAAATGACTTCAATTTCAATGTCAAAATAGAGGTGCCGAAAATCGATTTCTAGTATTTTAGCCTATGAGATTAGCATCCTACCTCTGTTTCTTTTCACTCCAATTCGTCTTTTTTTTTTTTTTTTTTTTTTTTTGAACTCATGATTTTGTTGTGGACGGTTAAATCGACCAATTGAGATATCAATTTTTCTCTTCAATTGACAATTTTCGTCAAATCGGTAGCAAATTGAGTGAATTCCATCATTTTTGTAGTCAACAATTGTGGCCGAGTTTTGCTTCAAGCGGCGTTATGAATTCTTTCAGAGATTTCGTCCATTGTTTTTATTGGACCTGAGATTTTACATTGCAATAATTGTTACATTAATTGGAAATACAATTCCAAATTGAGTTCCAAATTAAGCAGTATTCAACGATTTTTATGGCATTTTCTTCAGGTAAATTCATGCTGATCCAATGCTACTGACTAGTTTATTTGAAATTATGGCATTTATTTGGTAATTTCTATTATCAATTTCATGGTGTTGTGTTCCTATTGGATTATTTTGGTTGAATCTGCTTTATGTTGGATTGCTAATAAGATAATATTGATTAAGATTTTGGGCTATTTTTTATCTACTCTTCAGTATTAAACATACTGAAATTTGATTGGTGACTTATTATTTGGAGTATATGTCAGATTGTGAAATTGTGGCTACAATCTTTGTTGTTGACATTAGAATTTTGATATTGGATAATTCTAAGGTTAGAATTGCAAATTTGGTTATTTCTGGAGGAGATATTGTTGAAATTTTGATAGAAATTTGGCTCAATTTGAATTTTGAAATATTGGTGTCGTGAGTATGTTATTGTTGAGAAAATTTTGAGCAGTTGATTTAAAATTCTGAGACTGATTATTGTAATAGCTACTTTGTGATCTATTTTGGGTATTTGTTTTTATTGACTCATCGTTTGTACTGTTTTTGGGGTTGACCCTTGCATCTTCTGAAAACTATACTTTCTTATTTGTGATCATCTGAACATGTCGGCGAAATTCCTCATTGATAAATTTGATGGGAAAGGAGACTTCAGTTTTATGGAAGAGGAAGATGAAAGTCTCGTTAGTGCAACAGAAAGTTGCAAAAGCCTTAGATAATCCTCCTAAGTGGCCTGCTACCATGACAGATGATGAGAAATTAGAGTCATGTGAGATTACCTATTGCACGATTATCTTGAATTTGACCGACAATGTCTTGAGAAGAGTTGGTGAAATTGATAATGTAGCTACTCTATGGGCCAAACTAGAAGAGTTCTACATGTCTAAATCACTGACCAACATGATATATCTAAAGGAGTCCCTTTTTGGATTTTGGATGGATCCTTCTAAGGGATTAGAGGAAAACGTTGATGTGTTCAACAAGATTTGTGGTGACCTAGCCAATTGTGGGGAGAAGCTCGATTTTGAGAATCAAGCAATCATTCTCCTCAATTTGTTACCCAAAAATTTCAAAGAGCTTAAATCAGTCATTAAGTACGACAGAGATACTTTGACTCTAGACATTGTTTTGGATTCTTTGAGATCTAAAGATTTGGAGATGAAAATTGAAAAGAAGGATTCTGAGGCCTTATTTGCGAAGATTAAGTTTTCTAAAGGCCAAGGCAGTTCATCAAGTAAATCGAGCTCTAATTCTGCAAAGGGGAAACAACCATTAGAGGAGAAGAAATTTACTTGCAATTACTGCAGGGAAGAAGGTCATACAAAGTATGATTGTCCCATTCTGAAGAGGAAAGGTAAGTTACCTGTTAGGATAGTTGATGATTCACCTAACTTCCTCGAGAATTATGATTCGGGTGAGGTGCTCTTAGCCAAAAATTCAAAAAATTTAGATCCTTCTGATAATTTGTGGATCATGGACTTTGGTTGTTCTTTCCACATGTCCTCTTTTGAGCACAATTTTGAAAATTTGGAAATTCTAAAAAATGGCAAAGTTTTGTTGGTAAATAACCTTCAGCTTGAGATTAAGGGAGTAGGTTATGTTCGGTTTAACATAGATCACGGTTCCGTCAAGATGCTAACACATGTGAAATTTGTTCTAGGTCTTCTGCAAAACCTTATCTCGTTAGGTGTTTTGGATACTTCTGGTTATGACTACTCGTTTCGTAATGGCTTCAGTGCTTGTGTTGATGATAATCAGTTCAGTTTTGATTTTGAGTTTTTTGACAAATGTTTGTTTGATGATTCTACTTATGCATCTGAAAATTTGTTTGTTGAGCTTTCAGTGCTTGTTAGTGACATTGCACGTTCAAATCCTATCTTAGTTACTCTTGAACCCGAGGACATTATTGCTGGTTTAGAGTGCAGCGTTCAGTTGTTGGATAGAGAGTTGGCTTGTTTATTGGATTTTTCATGTAGGATGTTTGTGATAAGACCTGATATTTGTTTGCTCATTATCTGCTTTTGTTGGTTTGTGATTAAGTCTGATTTAGAGGGTATTGTATACTCTCGCTCTGATATAGATTCGTTTGCTTTCGGTTACATACATGAAGAGGGGATGAGATGTTCTTTCTTCGTTCGTGTTCTTGTATGTATCCTCATTGTTGGGCTTTGATTGCATCGATCAGTGTTGGTTGCAGTGTTTTGAGCAGTTTATCTCTTTCATAATTGTCTACTCGTTTGCAAGAAATCTGTTTTGATTATGGCTTTGCAAGAGATTGTTTTGCTCATTATGTTTTTAGCAAGACTTCTAGTGCAAGTTGCATCATCTGCTTTTTGGCCATTTGTAGATGATTTTTTTGTTACATCTGGTTATTTTGTTGTGGAGTTTACAGGTCTCTTGACTTGTTGACGTTTGACAATTTCTTGGTTTGTGAGTTTGATATAGAAGAGGTTTGTTTATGTTCGTTTGGAGTATTTGTTTGTACTTCTGTTTCTTGCCATTCTGATAGCACAGTTTATTAGTTTATTCAGCAGTTACATGGATTTGACATATTTTGGTGCAACGTTCTAAGTATTCAGATTTTTTATTCGGGCTTTGTTTTTTAGGGTCATTCTGGTTCTGAATGCATTTGTTTCCGAAGAGTTGATTCGTTCATGATATATTGACCCTAATTTGTGTTGCTTTTGTCGTTCTGAGAGGGTATTTCCTCATTTGCTTGATTCCATGTTACTTGGCAACATTTGTTTTATGATGTCTGTTTTCGAAGATGTTCTTTTGAAGATAGGTTCTGGTTGCCGTTGGTGGATTTAGTTCACCGTCTTGCGGAAGTTCTAAATTCTGAGGTTTTGAAGACTACGAACAAAGTTATGATCCAGTTTTGTTTGAATTTTTGATGCCTTTTATGATATGTACTTCAAAAGGGTATTTTGTTATTTGGTGAATTACACATTATCTTGTATTAACCCATATGATG
>JBBMKA010000030.1:4940779-4952277 GCA_037833695.1 Sechiopsis laciniata | reverse complement strand
CGAGACATAATTCTGACATATTAAGCTGCAATGGTTCGTCCACCTCCTAAACATGAAAGGGAAAAACACAAGCTTTCATTATTATGAGAAAGTGGATCAAAGAACAGTAACTGGAAAGACAAAATAATATTACCTTAAAAACAGCAGTACAACAAAGACAACGAACGGTAAAAGTCTTCCATGTCAGATGATTTAAAACTCTCAACATCTGGTCATAACTACCAACCGCTACAAACTGTCCACAAGGTGACCATGAAACACATTTTACACCAAGACCATGATAAAAATCCAAGATCTATATTTTTTGAAACAAGGGTAACCACGCCTGTCCTTAGGCCAGGCACCGAAGACATCGAAGAAGTAATGTCACAAGTGAATTTTGAACCTGGGACCTTGAGGGGAGCATACCCTCAAAACCCAAGTCTTTAACCATTGCGCCACCCCTTGAGGACAAAAATCCAAGATCTATATTGATATCAAATAGCAAAGAAACTACAAAATAAGCCAAAGTTTTAATAAGAACTTGGAACCTTAACTCTCTATAGAACACTTCTCTGTGCTCACTAAAAGAAACTACAAAATAAGCCAAAGTTTTAATAAGAACTTGGAACCTTACCTCTCTATAGAACACTTCTCTTGAGCCCACTTAAACTTCACTCAATATTTGGATAACAAATCACTACCCGTCCCCTATTTAAATTATTACTAGTTCTTCTAAGGTCCAAACCTATTAGTCCACCATATGCTTGATACTTAAATAGACACCTTCCATCCGGAGAGGAAATAAGAAACTGCACAAACGGTATCGTGGCCTCTTGCAAGAAGTATATTCGTTATGTATGCGGGGATAACCCAAGCTTTACATCTTTTTTGTCTTCATTTAATTCAGAATAAAAAAGAATCAGCCATGTGCTTACTGCTTAGCACCAATCAGCCAAACAAATAGACGATGAAGAATGCTAAGAAACAGTGTTTTGCATAAGTCCGTTTTACAGATGTATGCACCAGGAGTAGACAAACTAAAACAGGAAGATATCACCTTGTAGACAAATCAAACCCTAAGCAAGGCATTGGTAAACCCACTGTTTCAAATAGTATTTAATAGTGAAATAAGTTACATAGGAATAGAAGTCGAGGACTTTATTAGATAAGAAATGGAAAGTTACACTGCTCATTTGTTTTTATATTGTGATTATGCTAAATCTGTTCGTGATCATATTCCCATCAATTTCCCTCATGAGACAGCACCCCTCAGTTGGCCCCTTTCTTGCATACCATCATGGAATCTCAAAACAAAGGTACAAAATCGGTGTTGACTCAGAATATCATTGATGCTCTTTTCTAGTGACTATGGTGTGAAAGAAATGCTAGAATCTTTTATGACAATCACAAATGCAAGAAAGCTCCCCAACTTTGGGAGATCATTAGTATGGCTGCTACTTGGTCACTAGATCTCCTCTCTTCAAAAACTATGATGTATCTATTATTGCTTTAAACTGGTTGACCTTTATGTAAGCTCCATAGGTATGTTCCTTACATACCCTTAATATAATTATCTATTTTTCCTAAGAAATGGAAAGTTACAGAGACTAAACTTGACCTTGATAAACTATACAAACTCAATCTTTTAAATCCAAACCAGGCTTAAAATAATCAGTGTACAGAATTAAACCATTAACCTTTGAAATGGTAATATTGCCGAATTGGTGCCTTATGCCCCAAAGTTATATTCTTTGTGCAAACATATGCGTTCAAACACATGCAAGACTTTCAATGTACAAGAATGCATCAATCTCTTGAAACCCTAGGGGAAATTTGGTAGTTCCTCCATCATTTAGAAGGTACACTAACCTCTCAAAGCTCCCACTCTTCACATTCACTCGTACTGCTAATCTTTCAGGACCCTGCAAAACAACATATGGCTCCTCATCCACCTCACTCCGATCAACAAAGGCGAGCACGGTGAGCTTGGATAACTCCAACGATGGCTCAAGAGCTGGAGGCATTTTTGGGAACAAACGGGATACCATGTGAAGATCAACTCGATACTTCACAAACCACCCACGACGATCATCTTCAATCTCATACACATTCAACACAGTTTGCCAATCAGAACTCTCAATCCAATAAAGATGCCCACTGCAATTTCCAAAATACTCTACACGTCTACCTTCCCATACATCAGAACCAGCTCCAGGCATTGGCAGTTCATGGAGTTTCTCTTCACACAAATCCAAGTAAAGACAAGTTTCCCAATTGTTCGCTATCCAATGAATAGCTCCATTCCAGTAGACTCCGTGACGGAATCGTGTGTTGGGTGGGAACGAGAACGAGCCATTGCAGGGTCTCCAGAAGCAAGAATCCGACGAGTAAATCTCGATTCGGTAACTGATGTAATCAAGAGTTCGAATGCAAATGACTTTATAACACGATGATCGCAAAGGATCAAATACTAAATTAAGACCAACGATCTCACTGGCTCTGTCAATACAAAGCTTAGTGTTATGTTTGGTTGTTGGATTGTAAACGTAATAATCGCTCTTTGGATACCGTCTACCTTCATTGCAGCACAACAATAAGCCATTACAGGATTGAAAAATTAGAATTCCATGTTGCGGCATCGAGAACTTAAGAGATTCGAACGAAACCCTAGGCGGATTTGGGCGAAAATCGACGAAATCGAATTCAGGAGAGACAGAGTCCTCGCGGGTTAAGAAGATACCTGAAGGAGTGGGCGGAGGGAAAGTGCTTCGCCGGTGACGGAAATAGGGATCGGAAATTAGAGAGAGCCACCGTTTTGAGACGGATTTGAATCGTATGAGCGATCGGATTGGTAAACGGAGAAGAATGTCGAGTAAGAGATCGTCGTTGTCGGCGACTGATCTGGCGGCGGAGGAGGAGGAGGAGGAGAATCGGATGGTGATTCTTGGTGGTTTGCGGCGGAGCATTTTGAGATGAGATGAGAGTTTTGGTTTGTGATGAACATTTCTGGTTGATGATTTAAAGAAATTTGGATGAAAGATTGTAGAGGAAGCTGAGAGACCTTTTCAATCTTCTTCTGCAAGTTTCAGAGCTTCCATGTGACTGTGGGAGGAGAGATTTTTTTTAAAATAAGTTCAATTTGTTTGGAAGTCCAAAGACAAACAAAAACAAAAACAAATGAATCATATCAATTTTTTTGAAAATAGGAACTTTCCTAAATCATATGCTGGAGTGTGACTACACAAGTGGAATCAATCAGCTATAGTAAGTCATCTTAAACAAGACTTTAACCAAAGAAACTAAGCTCTAAGACAAAAGATCTATAAATTATTGTATCCCCTAATTCGAGGGAGATTTGATAGACTTTGGGAGTAGTCTTTCGTCCATCTCCGTGACTAAAGCATATGACCCTACCAAAGAAACAAATAGGAAGAAAATATACATTGAGATTATCTTTCCCCCATCCTCCAAGCTAATTTTTTTTAAAAGTAAACCATATTATGTAGTAACATAAACCAACCAATATGATATAGCCAACCACCTCTAACAAAAGGAAAACAAAACCCAAACTAAAAAAGAAATAGAACACAAGCAAGAAAAATCAACTCACACGAGCCAACCAAAAATTGAGAATAACTTCCTAATTAGCCGAAAATCGGTCCACACTAATAATCGATCCAATGAACCCAAACCAAAATTAGATCCGGTCGAAGAGAGCTTGTGGTTCGAACCAAAACCCACCAATTAACGAATTAATTTAAATATACTAGAAAGTATGTTAGACTAAAAGTAGATGAAACTTTAATCATATCAATTTTTCAACTACATTCCACGATAATACTTATACCTAATCACATTTAAAAAAAAAGAAAAAAATCATTCAATAACAAAAGATATTTTTTAAAAAATGTAATGTAAGGAGGAAATTGGCTGAAAACCAAAGTAACAGAAGAAAAACTTGGCCATATAATGGGAGATGCCAAATTCCAATTCTACAATCAGTCAAATTCATCATCGTCTTCCCTTGCACAAACCCTTTCGCCCTCTCCATCAAACCAACACCAAGGAGAGAAACAGAGGTTACTAATTCTCAACCCATTTTGTCGATTTCTCTTCATTCCATTCAAAATCTCACATACCCATTTCTGATTTCACAGATTGAGTTCTGTTCATCCATTTATTTTCATACCCATTTCCGATACTCGATCGATCGGCCCTTAATATGGGGTTTCTCCAACATTTCTTTCTGTTTTGCCTAATTTCTCTAGCTTCCGCTAACGAAGCTTTCGATTCTCATCTCCTTCAGTTTCCAGAGAGATTCGAGAATCGGTTGAAGGATCTGGATGGAGAAATCAAACTGAAGTGTGATAGTTGGAGATTCAATGTGGAGGCGAACAATCTGAATCCGTGGAAAACGATTCCGAAAAACTGTAGTGAATATGTGGAGAAGTATGTAACGGGTCGAGCGTATCAGCTGGAAATGGATCTGGCTTCGAAGGAGGCTAGGATTTTTGCGCAGAGTGTGAAATTGTTTGGCGATGGAAATGATGTCTGGGTTTTCGACGTTGACGAGACCTTGCTCTCTAATCTTCCTTACTACACTGACCATGGTTATGGGTAATATTTTGTTGATTGTTCTGTATATTGATGTCTTTTTGAATTACTATGAATTTTGAAGACTAGGCTTTTAACTTGTTTGGCCTACCATGGGAGGTGTTTGGATGAGAAGTTAGTTTAAGGAGTTATTTTGAGTGGTTAGAAATTGAGACTTCTAGCCAAAAAAAATTTTGGATGTGGGTTTTTTTTGTAAAGGAGTTAGAAAAAATGGCCTCTTAGGATGTGAATTTAGGTGAGTAGTTGTTTTGAAAAGTTAAAAATGAATGATGACAAATAAGTGCTTAAAAAAGAGTTATTTTTAGTAGTTAGAAATGTTAGACATAAGAAGTTATTTTGAGTAGTTAGAAATGAATGATTAGAAATGAGTGATTAGAAATGAGGAGTTATTTTTAGTAGTAAAAATGAGGAGTTGCTTTGAGTAGTTACAAAAACTCGGTTGGATGTAATTTTTTGAGGAGTAGTTAGTAAATATTCATTTTAAATCTTCCATAAATTCAACAAACAAACACCCCATGAAGTTTTTGGATTAGAGCCAACTGAACTTGTGTGTTCTTGTTTTTGATAAATAACTTTTTTTTTATAAGAAACAATTTCATTGATGTATGAAATTACAATATAGATGTGTGAAACCTCCAACTATTAATAAGAGAAATTGTTTCACTGTGAAACAATGTTATATAAGAACATTGCTCAAGTATTAATTCACTGTGTAACATTTTAGGGTTGTGTTTGTTTAGTTCTGAATTTTAAAAGATTTAATTAGGAGACAATTGAGTTTCTAAATGATAAGGTGATATGCCTATTAGACATATAAGACATATATAATGTGTTGGCTGAGTGATCAAATAAGGGTCTTGTGAATCATAGTATGCTTAGATTGAATGGATGTAATTTATGGTGACCACCTACGGAAGAATTAGTTTCTATGTGGACAGCTAAATGTAGTAGGATCAACCACCTGTCCCGTAAAAATAGTTGAGGTACTTATAAATTGAATCTCACACACACATATATATAGATAAAGAAAGCAGATGGTTGCAAAATATGGATAGCTGGACAAAAAATAAAGTGATGTGTTCGATATACTCTTTTTGAGCAACATATCAATTCCTTTTTGTAGACCGTATCATTTAGTTTGTACAACTACCCACTTCACGTCGACAAGTATTTGTACAATAGCTACAACCATATAAAACCACAATTCTAAATTTAAGGATACAATTGAGTTTTCTTATTAAGTTTTAGGGATTTCAGATAATTTGCCCTCTTAGCCTCTCCTTTGCTAAACAAACAGTTAAGGCTAGGGGTTATGATCTGCAATAGTAACTTGACTAATTGGTCATATTTACCTGCATTTTTAATATTCATAAAATAAAGAGTTTTGAACATTTTAGCATCTTAGAACTCAAATATAAAGTTGGTTTGTTTTGGCAATTCACAGCTCGGAGCTTTTTAATTCTGATGAATTTGATAACTGGGTCCTGAGGGCTGCAGCACCTGCTATTCAGCCCAGTTTAGAACTCTATAAAGAGCTTTTGGATCTGGGATTCAAGCTGGTTTTGCTTACTGGAAGGAGCGAAAGCCAGAGGGAAGCTACAACACAGAATTTGATAAATGCAGGGTTTTATGACTGGGACAGGCTTATATTGAGGTTAGTATGGTATTGTGTATGTGTTAACTTGATGATCTAGTCATTCTATGAATCTGTTCAATGCTTCCTCGTACTTGGTTTATACTAGATTTATAAGCATGGAAATGGAATAATATGCTGAAAGATAGACAATTTGTGTTGTTGGTATCAAGTATTATGGTTATGAATTTCGAATCATCTTTCCCTAGTTATTATAGTTGGGGATGTTGAGGAAGAGCTTTTCTTGGCTTTCTTTCTTTTTTGTGAAAAAAACTTGTAAAGTTGATATTATAACGTCAAGTTTTGGTTTTGTGAATTAAGGAGAACTGATATGACTTACAACCTTACTCGAACATATCCTTGAGTTCTAAGGAGAATTGATATGTCCTTGGATTTTGTTCTATTTATTGGTTTTTAATAATCCAAAACTTCCCTAATTTGGTCTTCTTTTTGTGTGAAATCAAAGTGTAGGCAGAGATCAATCTTGTTTTAACACTGTCTACACCCCTCCAAAAGACAAAAGCACCCATAGTCCATTGTTCTTAACATTTTTATATCAGACTGGATAAACTACACACAAGAAGTTAAAAACACAATGAATTTTGAGCATAACTCAATTAGTTAAGGCATATATTCTCAATTGATCAGATTAAAAGTCACTTTAACTTTTAAAGAACCGTATATTTGTGTCTCATTATAACAATCATGGAGTGATCTAGTGGTCAAAGAGGGTCTTGGAGTGTTTTAGGTGAAGAGTTCAATCCATGACGGCCACCTACGTAGAAATTACTTTCCTATGAATTTCCTTCACATTTAAATGTTGTAAGGTCAAGTGACATTAGTCGAGGTGCGCACAAATTGGCCCTGATTGTTACGGATATCAAAAAAATAAAAAATAAATAAATTATCTGATTGATGCTTTAGTTCCCTTCAAAGTCGCTTTGAGTTCAACATGTGGGAGTGAGGATTTGAACTCGTAACCAAGATATGCGTTAAATCACATGTCGGTAAGTAGCTTTCATTTTGGTTCTAATCATCTACAGCAAATGTTTTCTGATCCTGAACAGGAGAGATGAGGACCAAGGGAAGTCAGCAGTACATTACAAGTCTGAGAAGCGGAGCGAGATGGAGAACGAAGGATTACGAATCATCGGAAACTCTGGTGACCAATGGAGCGATTTATTGGGTACTTCAGTATCGATTCGTTCTTTCAAGCTTCCAAATCCTATGTATAACGTTTCCTGAGTATTAAGGGAGGGGAGGCATCATATCATCGTCGTTATTAATTAAATGATGATTTACTATCTACTAAAAACTTGTACATTTGTTCACGATGTGTAATTTGTTGGAGGTTGGATAGAACATACAGTTAATATCCATGCAATAGAAGCTTTTATTTATGCATTAGTGTTGAAATAGTTGAAACTTCTATTATTAGTTCCAATATACACATTTAATCAATTCAATGGATTGATAATGGTATTGGCATTCTTAATATTTGAGGCATTTCAGTGAATTGCCCTTTTTTCTTTGCTTTTTTTTTTTTTTTTTTTTTTTTTTTGGAATCCTTTGCCAATTTTGATAATGGGTTTGAATCCAATGGTAAGTTATAAGTTAGGATTTCCTTTGCAAGTACAAAAATAACAATTCTAATTCATTTTTTGTGATGAATTTATTTACTATAACTATTTACTTAAGAATTAATTTTTTATCGATTTATTTGACATTCAAATTAAAGAAAAAACTACAAGAGCAAATGGAATACTCATTCTATATTTTCGTGATTGTGTTGGTTTGTACTAAACCGAAGAGATGCAAAGCAATACGTTGAATCTTGATTTATAAAATCTTAAACATGGAAGTTATGGGGAACATTACTTCTAACTCCAACATTTACAAAAAATAGTTTTACTTCCTATATTATAATAATAATAGTTTTAACCATTTTAAAGTTACAAAAAATGTCATAAATAATTAAAAGATAATAAGTTCAATTCATAATGACACATATCTAGTGTTGTGATATAAATAAAGTTGTCCTACATTAGTTAGATGACATAACAATCATGACATTCATATGGAAATTTTAGACAAAACAAAAAATACAAAGCTAAGGTGCATGTTAGCTAAAGTGAATTCATATCATCACTGTCTTTTGATGGAAGACTATATATACACAAATTGAAGTTATAATATGTGTATACTTTTTCGTTCATAGTTTTCTACTACGCACGGATTTCTTCTAAAAAAATATTGTTATGGATATTTTTAAATTTTTTTTTTTTAATTATACATTAAAAATCTCCTCTAATCTAACCTAGTTTAATTCATCTTTACCCCATTTTAATGAAATATAGAAAAGGTTTAAAGGTGGGGTCCATGTGTTCTTGGCTTAACAGATATATTCCACCTATCACACACGCTAAGTATTTCCCTATCATCTCGAAACAAAAACATCCAATTTATTTTTCTTCTTCTTTGGATTCATCAATTACATCAAATTCAAAATCCAAATTTTCAACAAACCCACATGCTCAAATTAATCCTTCTAGTAGCTTCGGCCACCATTTTCATTCTTATACTAATTTCCATCTTAATTTTCCGCCATAAATTCTCAAGAACATTCCAAAGAAACGACATCGAAAATCCGTCGCCGACGAAGAAAAAAGAAGCCACGGCGGCGGCGAGGGAGGAGCTAACGACATTCGACGGCGGCGAGGGTTTAACGATCGACGAGATTCTAGAAGCTCCGGGAGAAGTGATCGGAAAATCCCACTATGGAACTCTGTACAAGGCTTCGTTACAGAGCACCCAGAGGACTAGACTGCTCAGATTCCTCCGACCCGCCGCCGCTGGAACCGCCGTGGAAGATTCCGGCGGCGGTGTAGTTGGGATTCTGGGTTCGATTCGGCATCGGAATTTGGTTCCGATGGTAGGATTTTACGCCGGCGGGAGAGGGGAGAGGCTTCTGGTTTATCCGTTTTATGACGGAGGGAATTTGGCGGAGTTCATTAGAGGTAATTTTTATTTTTATTTTCTGTTCGTTTCTCGAGAATTTGAAAGGGGAAAATTTATTTTTGGGATGAATTTTGGTTCTTGTTTAGTTGATTATCAATTGATTATCAATGGGGAAATCATAGATTTCGACAACAGTAGGCGCATACTTTATTTGTCTTTTTTTTTTCTCTTTCCAATTGTTAATTAGAATTTAATATCTGATTTCAAAATTTGCATTTTTTTTTTGTTGAGATTATTAGATTGTATACTACTACTAATGTTACTAAATAACTGATCTAGTTTAATAGGATTAAATTTTGAAATTAGTTTATATGATTTTTTATTATTATGTTGTACAAGATATATTTATTTTTTTTAGCAAACTGAGTTAGTATTTACATATTTTTTAAAAATAAAAATAGATATATTGTAATAAAAGTGGAATAGATAGTAAAAAATTTGACTAAGAATAAGTTTAAAGTTTAAAAATAAAAAAAACAAAAAACAAATAGTTCCCAAGTAACTTTCATATAATTATATCGAGGTATACAATTTTCCTTTATTTCCGAGATTTGTTTCCTTAAATCAAAATAATTTCCAAAAAAACAAAAGTTACAAAGAAGGAGGAGCGTTTGTGTAACAAAAAAAAAAAAAATTTATAAATATAGGTTTTTTTTTAACCTATAAATATAGCTATTAAAATCATTTTTGGGTTTTTTCTTTTCAACGATATTCAATTAATCATATTTTGTACTTTTTTTGTTTTTTTGTTTTTAATTTAACAACAATAGTGGATAAAGATTCGAACTCATGACTCTTTAGTATCACTGAATTATTATTTTTAGCTTCTTACCTATATAGTTAGGAACCAAATAATTTTTTTCCCTAAATTTTGTTAAAAATTTTAAAATTTTGAAATAGACATTCTCAAAAGGATAATTATTTTTCTAAAAATACCTTATTTAAAATTTTAGAGTTCAAAATAAAATGTTTCAAAGTCTTACTAAAAGTGGAAGGATAAAAAAAAAAATCTATTTAATTTGTTATATTATTGACGGAGTTTCATAATTTGGTGGTAATTCAATTCAACAACATTTATTTGAAAGTAGTAGTATTTAAAATTAATTTTTACTATATTTGATTTTGTAGAAAAGAAAGCAATAAATCTTTTATTAATTTTTACTATATTTGATTTTGTAGAAAAAAAAGCAATAAATCTTTTATTAATTCAACAAAAATTCGTATGAACTTATGTGTCATAATGAACTTAATTCGATAATATAGTATTAATGTTAGAGGTTTGATCCTCTGCCTTACATATGAAGAAAAAAAAAATTGACGCTTATGCTATTGCTTGGGTTGATTTCTATTATCTTTAATCTATTTTATGTATGTCAATTTTTTTAAGTTCATTTTTATATATGTCAAATTTAGTGCTTATATTTTCAACCAATCTTCAAAACATTTCTCTGTCAAGTTTGAAAAAAAACAGCCCTACCACTAACAGTCTAAAGATTAGGGAATATTTTCCTTTTCATTTTTCTTATCTTTGTTTTCCCCTTTTTTGAAACTGAATTAGGGATGTATTCCAAAAAGAAATTAACATCCAAAATCTACTTAAAATTAACATCTAACGACAAAGTACTAAACTATGTTATTTTATAAAAGTTTTTTTTTTTTTGGCACAATAAAACTTTACAAGTATTTATTACTATTATTATTATTTTTGCCAACAAAAGTGCTAGCTACATTTCCTAAATTTGACAGGATATTTGTTTGTAATATTTAAAGAGGATTTAGATTGGGGATTTATTAACTTCACATTAAAAAATTATAATTTTATAACTACTCAAAATAATTCTTCATTTTTAATTCCTTAAAATAATTAATTTTTAATTATTCTTTTTTTAATTACTCAAAATAATTATTATCTCAAATTTACATCCAGACTAATTTTTTTACTACAACTCTCAATTTATAATTATTCAAAATAAAATTTTAAAATAATTCTTCAAACTAACTTCCAATCCAAAACCTAAAATCTCATCCAAGCATCTCCTGCTGTAGTTTTTATTTTTTTTTTCATGAAAAAATTTACTTACTGTAGTTGAACTGAGAAGGAATAATAATAATCATAAAAGAACAATGGTTAAAATTGAAAAATAAAATAAGAACCAAACCATAGTTCTATATATATATATATATATATATATATATATATTTTTTTTTTTTTTTTTTTTTTTTTTTTTTTTTTCTTTTTTGGGTTTTTGTG
>JBBMKA010000030.1:4912143-4940679 GCA_037833695.1 Sechiopsis laciniata | reverse complement strand
AGAAAATAGAAACATATGTATCTATACTTGTATTAAAATTTTAGTGTCAACAAACATAATATTCGAAAACTATTTCTTAAAAAAAATGAATAGTTAGAAATGAAGGGTTATTTTGAGTAGTTATAAATGAATGATTAAAAATGAAAAGTTATTTTGAATAGTAGAAATAAAGAATTATTTTGAGTAGTTACAAAAAATTCAATTAAATGTAGTTTTTCAAAGAGAAGTTAGTAAATCCTCAATCTAAATACTCCATAAATATAACAAAGAATTCTAGGTTAATTTCAAAAGGAAAAAAAATAATAATAATAAAGTCACTTGAGCCTATACCTAAACCAAAAGTGAATTTTTTTTTTTTTTTTTTTTTTACTAAACTAGTCAAATCTTAAAAAATAATTATAAATACGCTCTTTTTAAATATTTTTGTAGCATATATAATCATTAATATTAATGAGTATTGTCACATACTTTTTTATAATACTAGTATTAATGAATATTTATAATACAGTTTTAAAACATATTAATGATTATAAATACAAATATTTTAAAATTTATCTATATTTGTAATTATTTGTAAGAAAATCTCATCTAGTACAATTTAAAAAAAAAAAACTAAATGAAAAGTGAAGATTTCTCTAAACATTTATATGATAGATTGACTATTTCATTCATTATAAATTAATTTTAGATAAAATTTCATACTATTTAATATGTATCATAACTCATTAAACTCATTTGTAGGGGTATATATGGTCTGCGTTGAGTTGGATTAGGGGATTTTTTTTAATCAACCCAAAGTTTCAGTTAGTCAATTCTTCAACTTGTTCAACCTTATACATTAAAACAACTCAGCCCAACCCAACCCCAAAATAGGGTTGAGTTTTTAGGTTGTGTTTATCTTTTTTTTTTTTTTTTTTTTTCATAAAACAACTTTATTCATACACCATAAATATATAGATAAATAAAAGGTGGATGACACACACGCGCATGCACACACACATTATTTATTAATTTGAGTTTGGTTGGGTTGAACGAGTAAAAAATTGTTCAACCTTAGAATCGGGACCAACCCAACAAAAATTATAAAACTATAACCCAATCCAACTCAAATATTACTTAGTTTGGATTGAGTTTGATTGAACGATTAAAAAATTGGTCAACTTTAGAACCAATCCAACCTGATGAAAATTATAAAATTATAATCCAACTCAATCTATACGATTTTGGTTGGGTAGTTTAGGCTGATCGAGTTGTCGATTTTTTTATACACTCCTACTTATTTATTTAATAGACATGATGCAAATAAGTGATTGCTAGTAAATGATACGAACTATTCATTAGATTCAACACATTTTCTTTACGCGATTTTGCATGTATAATAAAAAAAAAATGGTAAAATATTTCTATCTATAACACAAAATCAAAATTAATTCATTTGCAGCAGAAAATCCAAATTGAGTTCTATCACTGATAGAAATCAATGTGCTATGGATGAATTATTTTAGAAATTGTGCTTAAATATAATATACGAGATAAAATGTGATGTCGAGGGTAATTCTCTTTTTCTTTATTAAAAAAAATTAAAATCTGTTTTTTTTAATTCATCAACATAGCCTTTAAAATTTAAATCTAGACATATTTTGCATGACGATATATAATTTGATAAATTTATGATAAGTTAACAACAACATAATTTAATTAACATGATATATGAATATGATAAATATATATGTAAATTTATTATTAAGATGTTATGAGTTTGAATTTTACTATTTTTTTAAAAAAAAATTTAGTAATAATTGAAGTTAGAAAGATTTAAACTTTAAGTTCTTAATATAATAGTACTAAGAACTGACCGTGGTGGACGCTGCACTCGCAACGAAGATGCCGCGATCCTTAACTTGTACCTCACTACCTTTCAAAGAAAAGAAAATGCTCATGCTGATGAAAAATAAAAGGAAAATTTCATAAACTTTTTAATTAAGGTATTAAATGGCATTAATATTAATTCTAACATTTATTTTACTGGTTAAAAAAAACTAAATAATAATAATAATTTTAAGGCAGGTGGAAATTTGTAATTAAGGTATTAATTTAGACATCATCTATTTCCGACCAAATATTCTCGGAAGACGAGTTAATACGGACATTTAAAAAAAGAAAAAGAAATGCAAGGTTGAAATTGCCTGAAAACCAAGTAAACGGAGACGAACTTGCCTTTATAATCGAGATTCCAATTTTTCCATTTCTGCAATTTAGGTCAAATCCATCATCGTCTTCGCTTAATCCACAAGGCATTTCCCTCTCTCTCTCGCCCTCTCCATCAAACCAACCACCAAGGAGAGGAAGAGAGGTTTCTGCAAATTCAATTTTCCCTCAAATCCAAGAATCCCATTTCGTATAATCAAACGCTTTGTCGATTTCTGCTTGTTACTTCGAAACCCAGAATATTCCCTTCAAGATTATATATACCCATCTTCGATTTCACAGATTTGAGTTCCTGTTCATCATTTATTTCGATACCCATTTGTGTATTCGATCGACCCGGATGGGGTTTCTGCGATCTTTCTTTCTCTTTTGCCTAATTTCTGTGGCTTTTGCTCATGAAGATTTTGATTATCGCCTTCTTCCGAGGCCGCTTATCCTTGAATTTCCCGAGAGGGTTGAGAATCAGTTGAAGGATCTTGATGGAGAAATCAAATTGAGGTGTGATAGTTGGAGATTTAATGGGGAGGCTAACAATCTGAATCCGTGGAAAATGATTCCGAAGGATTGTCATGACTATGTGAAAGATTACATAATGGGTCGAGCCTATCAACTTGAAATGGAAATTGCGTCCAAGGAGGCTGAGATTTTTGCGCGCAGTGTGGAATTTGTTGGTGATGGGAAGGATGTTTGGGTTTTTGACATTGACGAGACTTTGCTTTCTAATCTTCCTTATTACATGGGTCATGATTATGGGTAAGTTTCTCTTGTTTCTTATTGTTTAACCTATAAAAAATAGTGAATTCTTCATTGAATTTAGGGATTTCAAATCATATGCTGTTTTAGTTTTTCTGTCAAACATAACTGTTAGAATCAGGGGTTATGATTTGCAGTAGAAGCTTGACTGATTGGCTCTATTTATCTGCATATCTAATGTTACGAAAGAATTGTAAAATGAGACAAAATAGGTTGATTTTCGTGGTTCACTAACGTTATGTTAGCTATGTCCACCGGTAGAAGAAAAAAACCTTTTTATTAGGAGATTATAATATAAATGTTCAACAAAGGCGGCTAGGATTTTAAGAGTAGTGCACATCTCATCCTAATAATCATTTGGCCCAAATTACATAAAAGCTCGATACATAAATATAAAATATAATTAACATATTTTCTAGGTTTCGGGGCGATGCTCCTGAGCCCCCACCACCGGTGAGCAAGACCACTGAGTAGTATAGTTCAAAACATTTCAATGTCTTATTTTTTAAAAAATAAGAGTTATGAACATGTTCGAATTTTAGAACTCATGGAAAGTTGGTTTTTTTTTGCAATTTACAGCTCGGAGGTTTTCAATCCTAATGAGTTTGATAATTGGGTCATGAAGGCTATGGCACCTGCTATTAAGCCCAGTTTAGAACTTTATAAAGAACTTTTGGCTCTGGGATTCAAGATGGTTTTGCTTACCGGAAGGAGCGAACGCCAGAGGGAAGCTACAACAAAGAATTTGATAGATGTAGGATTTTATGATTGGGACAGGCTTATATTGAGGTTAGTATGGTGCTGTTTATGTGTTAATTTGATGATCTAGTGATTCAATGCAATTTGTCTCATGTTTCCTCGACTTGGTTAGATTAGATACATAACTTGGAAGTGAATGTTTGAAGAATAGATCACTTTTGTTGTTGATATCAAGTTTCACAGGCCTAATGATATCAAACATGGTAAAGCCTAAAAGTTTTCCTAGTCATCTTTCCCTATTTGTAAGGTTTCCCTTACAAAGAAAATAATAAAAAAGAAATAGGATAGTTTGATTGATAACAAGCTAATTTGAGATGGCAAATCTCCCAAAAGAAGTTCTTACAAGCTTGCTCATGCTATTTATATTAATAATATATTACTTCTTCCTCAAGTATCATAATGATTAATACTCTTTACCATTCCCTAGGTAACTAATGTTGTGTTTATCTCTAAGATAATAACTCCTACTTGTACTCTCCTTACACCAACTTCCAAGTCTCATATCTTTATTGGTCTTTTCTATGTCTTGAGTATTGGAGTCCTAACATCATTATTATACTTGGAGATGTGAGGAAGAGCTTGCTTGGCTTTCTATTTCTTTTTTGTAAAATTGATATTAAAACGTCAACTTTAGGTCTGTGAATTAAAGTGAACCTGATATGATATTCCTTTGATTTTGTTTATTTCCTTGTTTTCACTATTCTTAAACTTGCCTAATTTGGTATTTTTGTGGGAAATCAAAGTATTGTTGAAGATCGATCTTGTTTAAACATGTTAACTACAGAGTAAGGACACCCAACCCCCATAAGAACAACCAACAAAAGAAAAAAAAATCTATAATCCAAAATATTTTCCTTAGTCGAAGTGTCTTCACTTCTCCCTTATATCAGAAACCTCTGAGAGGTTATTTTAACATTCTATTACTATTCTACCGATAAATTCAATAAACTAAACACAAGAAGTGAAAAACACAAATATTGGATATTTTTGTCAACTTTGAGCATAACTCAAATGGATAAGACATATATCCTCGACCATAAGGTTAGAGGTTTCGTTGAACTAAAAGAAACGGGCATATGTATGACATCTTTTTCTCAATTTTTCACGCAACTTTTATATGTTAACTGATGAGGCTAATATTTGGTATCTCTCCATCATCTATGGGCTATCAACTATCTAATCGTCCCATCCTCATTCTAGATTTACATTTTTATGCTTTTTAAGATATCTAGTTTAGCTATTAGTGTATGTGGATTTGGATAACATTTTGAATCTACCAAAAATAAATCTACTTTATCAATGTTACTTAATTTGAAAATAAGGGAGACAATAAATAAACCATTTGGTTTTTCTATGATTTCCAAAGTAATTTGATATTTGTGGTCTCATATTATGTAGTCATTCCGAAGGTACAAGACCAGAAACTATTCTGCCTTGCATTGAGCACTTATAAGTTGATGCCATCAAGGCAATAACTCGGAGAAACAGTTGATCTCGATTAATGTCATTTTAAATTTTAAAGCTCTGTTTCGTATATTTGTCTGATTGATGCTTTAGTTATCTTCAAAGTTGCCAGTTTGACAACTTGTGGGGTGAAGATTTGAACCCCAGCCAAGATATATGCATTGTATTGTGCTATGTTTAATTTGGGAAGTAAATTTGACTTTGGTTGATAATCATCAACTAACTTAAATGTTTCTTATCATTTGCAGGAGAGATGAGGATAAAGGGAAGTCAGCAGTACGTTATAAATCTGAGAAGCGGAGCGAGATGGAGAATGAAGGATTACGAATCATCGGGAACTCTGGTGACCAATGGAGTGATTTATTGGGTACTTCAGTATCAGTTCGTTCATTCAAGCTTCCAAATCCTATGTATTACATTTCGTGAGTATAGGGAGGGAGGCAACGCATCATCAACGTTATTAATTAAACGATGATTTTCGATCTCCTAAAAGTTGTAGATATATTAAAGCGTTTAATTTGTTGGAGGTTGAACAGAACATACAGATAAAGTTACATCCATAGAAGCTTTTATTATGTATTAGTGTTGATGATAGACGCTTTTATCATGGATTAGTCTTGATGATAATTGAAACTCCTATTGTAAGTTCCAATAGACATTTAAATACATAATCAACCTTGCATTCTGGTGTTATATTGTTTTTTTTTTTTTTTTGTTCATTTCATTCATTTTGTTTTTGGTAATTTTGATTGTACCAAAACAATGAAAATTTTAAGAGTTGTTCATTTCAATTTTTGATGATACTGATATGATTTTCTCTTCTTTAGAAGAAGAATTTGTGGTTCAAAAAATGGAAAACCTACCTTAATATTTCTCCTAAAATGGGTTCCTTTGGGAACTTAAGATAACTAGATATGTGATAGGATTAGAATCAAATACCAAAAGATTTGGCCAACTTTATGGAACAACACATAAATTTATATGGTGTATGCAAAATCTAAGTAAGCTTACTTGGATTTTCCTTCACTTGAATTCTCTCCATTGTAGAAAAAAGACCACATGAGAATGGCATATTTAAGTATCAACTTTATAAGTAGTTCCAAGGTTAGTGCTTTTGTGGGGAAAGGCTTTTTAAATGAGTTATCTCTCCTTTAACATACCACTCTCAATCTCTCAATTCTAGCTTTTGCCTTCTCTTTATCTCTTTCCCCCACTCTCTAATGTATATCTATAAAGCAAAATGGTATTTTTCCCTTTTGATTGTGATTCTTTTTTAATATGTGAAACCTATTCACGAAAATACTTTTTACTTTAGGAAAACGTAAATCCAATAATAGAGAGAAAAATATTTATAAATATAAAGATGGATTTTGGTTCAATTATTTGATTCTTTTCATAGGTATTTATACTTTTTTTTTTTTAATTGTAAATTATCTTCGTTAGAGAATAGACTTTTCCTATTTAAGAAAGAACCTCGTAACTATTCGAATATCTATTCATTAAAATAAAACTTATTTCTACACCATGTGGGTTTTAAAATAGAAATAAGATCTATTTTAATATTCCTTCTTAAATAGAGAAAGCCCACATGGTATCATCAAAAGGGTCGGTGGCGCTTTGGCTTCATTGTTTGGTGGTACCCTCGATATAGGATTTGTGGTCCTCCTCCCCTAATTTGTACTAAAAAAATTCACATGGTAATAAGCTCATTAAGCCCAAACGAGTGTTCGGTCTAACAAAAGTAAAATTGAGAGACATCATCTTGATAGGGCGTGTTAGGATCCCACATCAGAAAGAGTAGAGACCTCATCACAATATACAAAAAAGGCGGACTATTCCTTTCATCATCAATTGATTTTGAGATGGATACCCACATTATCCAATTCCTTGTTTCACTTTGATCTAATTTGGAAAAGTAGTTGTCCAATTAGTATCGATATACAACTTGTGGAAGTTTTTTATTTGTTTATTATTTATTTATTTTTTAAGTTGAGTATTATTTAGGGGTTTTTAACCGAGAAGAATTTAGGTGTAGCCCTGCACCCTCACCATGATACCACCCATGTGGCACATTTGGTGCCACACATCTCATCTCTTTTTCTTACTTTATATTTATTATTAAAAAAAAAAATTTAAAAGAAAGAAGATATATAACTACAGATGAATAACATTATGATGGAAGTGCAGCTCGAACTACACCCAAATTCTTCTCTTTTTAATATACTCTCAAAGAACCCAATTCTAGTAAGCTCAAATTGAAAAAGGGAAGCCATCATCAAGTCATGCATAAACTAAATAATCTTTTCACATTATGTCAAACACAAAATGAATTTATCTCTACTTCGATCTCCTTGTACTCTAGTCAAATCAGTCTTGTCGATTATCTTGTTTCGATGACACAACATGTGATCTAATTGAAAATTGACGAACAAAAGTACAAAATATAAAAACCGGCCATAAACTAGCTGTTTCTACAATGTGAGTATTATTGACTAAATAATGAACATTATCATATAAGTTGTCAATAAAGAAAAACATTATCAGTTATTAAGTTAAGATGTTATGCACATTTTCTTTACATTGCTAAAAAAAAACACACCATATCACCATGTTTCTCCTTCTAGTGTCAAATATTAAAAACTTTTACCGACAAACACAAAACATGTTCCAAAAAGATTTATGTAAATTGGTCTTTACATCCAATCAGTCATGTGCTCAAGTTTCTTTTACACTAGAAATTTTGTTTGCACTATTGTTTTTCAAAAGTTGTTTTTTCTTTTGTTTGTTCCAAGTCTTATGACTTAATATGATATTAAATAATAATTTTAAGTGATATATAACCTCAAATTTTACAAGTAATACAATCACAACTCCATAAAATATTAGAAGCTAATGGCCAAGATAGATCTTTAATTAGAAGAGTTAAATAATACTTTTGGAAGAACGAAAAATACATTTAGCTAATTCGAAGTATTTCTCAAAATTTTAATGTGTTTAGATTGCAGCAAAAGTACTTTGCTTTATATATATGTGATAATTGGAAGTGCTTTTGGTTATTATAAATAAAATTATTGTGTTAGGGAGTAGCATAATAGTAAATTTTTTAAAATGTAAAATATATTTGAAGTGTTAGATTGAAAAAACTTTATTAGAATACTGCTAACTTAAAATGTTGAACAAGTGTGAAAAAAAAACACTTTCAAACACACCCTAAAGCGAGTTTGGAATAAATTCAAGATTAGTCTTTTGAGAACACTTTTTCTACCAACACTCTGATAAAAGGGGAAAAAAAAATGCTCCCAAAATGAATTTTTGATACCAAGCATGAGACTTGACCCTACTTTCATTAGCTAATCATAATAATAGCAACGGCTACATAAGTGATAAATATTATTAAAAGGTTATGAATTCAAAATTTTTCCTCTCAATTTTGGTTCAACTAAAAAAACCTACTCGAACTTGAAGCCCTTCTAGTCCAACTTTAAAGCCAGGTTCTTCTATCAATCTTTCTTGGCCCACAACCTAATTTCTTGCCATGTTCTAGATTAAAGGGTTATTGTAGTCTAAGATTAGTAGTAGAATTTCAACTAGAGAAATGGCCGAAGTGGGAGAAGAGAGACAAAGAAAGAAGCAAATCAACCAACTAACACAAGTTTGAAACCCGTTTACAACATTAATTTGTAGACATTTTTATTTGTGTATCTATTCTTTTGATGTTTTGATGCGTCATTCTAAAGACGAACAAGTAGTACCCACAAGTTATATATATAAATTATACAATTATATTGTTACATACTTTCTTATAATATTATATTAATAATACATAATAATGTTACATCTCATATTTTTATTTTTATATTTTTAACTTTTAATGATATACATTACCATTTCCTAACTAATTTTAATTTTATTTAGGTATAATGAATTATACAAAAAGTAGTTGGGGTCCATGTTCTTAGCTAGATAGATGTATTCCCCCTACCACACACGCTAAGTATTTCCTTCTCCTCCTTCGTACAAAACTCCTCCAAATAACCCAATAACCAAATCAAACAAACAAACAAAAAACATTTACTCATAAAACAAAAACCTCCAATTTTTTTTTCTTCAATCCATACATTACAACAAATTCAAAATCAAAATTTTCAACAAACCCACATGCTCAAATTAATTCTCCTAGTTGCTTCGGCCACCATTTTTGTTCTTCTCCTAATTTCCATCTTCTTTTTCCGCCACAAGCTCTCAAAAAAACCCCACAGAAACGACGTCGAGAAGCCATCAGTCACGGCCGCGGCGGAGGTTAAGGAGGAGCTGACGACTTTTTCCGGCGGCGAGGATTTGACGATCGGCGAGATTCTAGAAGCTCCCGGAGAAGTGATCGGAAAATCCCACTATGGTACTCTGTACAAGGCTTCGTTACAGAGCAGCCAGAGGATTAGGCTGCTCAGATTTCTCCGGCCGGCCGCCGTAGGAGATTCCGGCGTGGTTCGGTTTCTGGGTTCGATTCGGCACCGGAATTTGGTGCCGTTGCTGGGATTTTACGCCGGCGGGAGGGGCGAGAGGCTTCTGGTTCATCCGTTTTATGGCGGAGGGAATGTGGCGGAGTTCATTACAGGTAATATTTTGATTTTGATTTTGATTTTCTGTTTGAAATGTGAAAAGGGGAAGGAATCTGGGGGAAATTTTAGTGAATTTGGGCGGATGTCGGTGACCATTTTTTTTTTTAATTTTTTTTTTTAATTTTCAATGTAGAAATCAGAGATGGCGACGATTCTGGTTTTGCCAGCGGGATCGTTTTTTATTTGTCTTTTTTTTTTTTACTATCTTTCCAATTATTTTTTCGAAAAAGATAATTCGTATTTTTGGGTTTTTTTATTTTGTATTTTGTATTTTTTTTTTTAGAAAAATACATTTTTGGCCTGTTGGTCGAAGTTTTTATTTACGTTTTTATACTTGACATTTTTTTAATCTGTTTTTATACTTGACATTTGAAATAATGTTTAATTTTAGTTTTTATGTTTTTGTTAAAATTTGCTTTTGTTTTCTTTGAAAAATTAAATTCACTAACAAAAATAATTAATTCCTCAATTTATTAAAATTTAAAATTAATTTAATCATTATTTTAGTCAACATTCAATAATCTTATTTTGGACAATTATTATTATTATTTTTTTGAAATGACAATTAAAATTAAAATGTCACAAATAAAAATATTTGAATTTAAAACAAAAGGACAAAATAAAAACTATACTAAAAATTTAGTGACAATATATATATATATATATATATTTGTTAAAAAGCCACAAAGAAAAAACTATAAATCCTACCTATAAAGTACATGGATTATTATAACCTAAAAAAAAGTACATGGAATATGTTAAGAATCAAGATGCTACCGACCTCTTTTTTGTTTGAAATATGCTCGACAAAAATTTAAATATTGTATGATCCCGTTTGATAATCATTTGATTTTTAATTTTTGGTTTTGAAACTTAAGTTTATATTTATTTAAATTTCCTATCACGTATCCATCTTTCCATCTTTCTCAAGAAAGTAGGTGAATGCTAACCAAATTTCAAAACAAAAACAATCTTTTAGAAGCTACTTTTTTTTATTTCTAAATTTTTATTTAGTTTTTACAAATATAGGTAAGTTTTAGATATCTAAGTAAGAAAAACATATGGTAAAATAGTTGTAGTAAACTTAAATTTCAAAAACAAAAAACTAAAAATAAAATGGTTATGGCCTAAAATACTTTTTTTTTTCTTTCTATTTTTGAGAATTAATCTAATGTATTTTTCATTTGGTTTCAAACGTTCAAATTTTCTCTTAAAAGAAACGTTGAAATTTAACATTTATTTATTTTTATAAATCTGCAACATATTTCACAGCACTAGTCTTTCAAATTAAATATATTCCTCTTCTTTCTCATTTTCCTTTTAGAAACTCATTTAGGGATTATATTCCAAATGTGCTTTTGAATGAAGATTATTGTTCCTTTCTCTTTCTTCTTATTTATTTATTGGGATTCTTTGTAGGCCAAATTGAAAAAGTATTTATAAAATTAAGAAAAAAAAATTAGCAATCATAATCACACCATATAAAAATTATACGGTATGTATTAATACACAATACTACATTAATAACATATAATATTATACTAATAATACATAATATTATATTAATAATACAAAATACTATATTAATACCTTAAATTATATTGTACAATAAATATTAATTATATCGTATATTTGACTATGAATGCAAAAAATTTTAAATTTTTCTAGATGTACAATTATTTTGTAAAATTGGATTATACATCACAATTTCTCTTTAATTTATTGAAAATACGGAAAAGTAAATTTATATTTAAATGTACAAAAATTAGAATCAAATAAATCTCAAATTGCATAACCAAAAAAATGACACAAATTTTGGAGTAAGTTTATTATTATTATTTAATCAATAATAGCTCGATGTTGAGGTTATGACATACATGTGTTAGTTTTTTTATATATTTTTTTTAAATTCACTTCTATGTGTTAGTTATTACTCTTTTTATGATCAAAGAGTTACTGCTCGTTGTTCATTAAGAATGAAAATTTTGAATTTATAAATTTTTTATTATTAAATTTTACATAAGAACATTGAGTTAAGATTTTCACAAAAGAAATAAGGAAAAAAATATACAAAATATTTTAATTTTTATTATTTTTAATCAATTTTATTTGATAGTTCTCAATCAGTGAACCAATTTTTACTTGAATAAAATCATTAGCTTTGTGATCATCAATTTAATTTGATTGATTGAATGAATTTTTGTTCGTATAAATTTTTTTTTTTTTTTTAGTACTTTGTTGGTATAAATTTGTTGTATAAAAAAAAAAGAAAATTGTTGTATAAAAAAAGTGAACGTAATTAGGAACGAGATGCTAACTATTTACTTGTGTGATTAAACAGTGGCAGAATCAGAATCGAAAAATTGGGAGACCATTTACAAAATCTCCCTCGGAATCGCAAAAGCCCTAGATCATCTTCACCACGGATTACCAAAATCGGTACCGCACGGAAATCTCAAGTCCAAGAACGTTTTTCTCGATCACAATTTCGAGCCGTGCGTCTCCGATTTCGGCCTCCATCTCCTCCTCAACGCCGCCGCATCTCGGCAAATGCTTCAGGTTTCCGCTGCCGACGGCTACAAGGCGCCGGAGCTGATCAATATGACCGGCGCCGACGAACGGACTGACGTCTACAGCTACGGCAAGATCTTACTCGAGATGCTCTCCGCTACAGAGCTGGTGGATCGAAATGCGGGTGCTAGCGGCGGAGACGACGGCGAGCGAAATCTCCGATGCCTTTTTCAGATCGGCGAGGCTTGTTGTTCTTCTTTGCCGGTTCTTCGGCCGGATTTCAAGGAAGTGATTGAGAAGATTGAAAAACTCGGAAGAATTGAGATGGATTGATTGCGGCAATGAGGGTTAGGGTTCTTGAGTCAGTTAATTGTTTAGGATGTTTCGAGTAATTGATGATCTACACATTATTTTTTCTTTTCTGAGGTTATTTTTTCTTTTTCTTTTTCTTTTTCTTTTTTACCGTTGTATATATCAAGGTCTAATATAGGGTTCTTATTAATTATTTTAAAAAGAAATTATTTTTTACTGTAAAACTTCGTCTTAGAATTTTTTATTTCATCCATTTAAATCTCAAAGTCGACATGTTTTTGTCAATTTTAAGCATAATCATTTTTTATTACATCGTCAGTTTAAGTTTTCATGTCAATCAAACCTTTAAAAAAAGTTTCTCAGCCATGTTACTTGTTTGTTAGTTTTCAAAAATATGTGCTATAAAGTTTCGGAGAGGCAACTAAATTAGTAGAGACTATAGATTTTGAGGGATGCTTCTTTGGACATCTCTAGTTCGAGATCATTGAAAAAGGTCTAAATTAGAAAATCTTTCTATGTACCTCAATACCACATTTTGTCATGTTTTAGGAATAGGTCAACAATGTTTTAAGTATAGGAGAGTGGAGCTCTGATATCCTAATTTCGAAAAATAAATATGTACTTCAATGATGAAGAATTTGAACTCGGAGAGAACATGAAATGCAATGGCGAACAACAAGATATTTGTGAATACAAAAAATTAGTCCTATCTGACATTATGGAAGATTAAGGTAACACTAATGTTGTAGTAGAAAGGAAGAAAGGGCCCTACCCCGCTGTGACAGATGTTGGAAAAATGTGCTCAACATCAATAAGAAATAAAAAGAAAAACAAGTCCATATATGGGTACTTTTTTTTTTTTTTTTTTTTTGTATATTTATGATCGTGTAGGTCAATTTACTGTCTAACTCTATAATATTTAGATGTCAATTGAACAAATGGCCACCATGAGTAAATTTTAAAAAATTAAACTCATCAAAATATTAATTTTGAAACTTAGGAAGAAATGATATACTTAATTTAAAATAGTAGAAAAAAGGCCTTAGTTTTGGTTCCCACGTTTTCTTGGGCATGTTTGTCATTCAACTATGAAGGCTGTCACGTTTTTTTGGGTATGTGTGTCATTCAATATCTTAATAAGCTGTAATTTATATAGTTGGTGTTTGTTATTCAAGAACAAAACACTACTCATATATAAATATTTTTTAGAACACAAACTGAAAAGGCAATTTTTTTTTCGAGTACAATAAGAGATTCAAAAAACTCGAACAACATACTTCATAGTTGTTAATGCATTAATCTGTCAATTGAATTATATTCACTTTGGTACTAAAAAACAATTACAATAAAGGAAAGTGGCTCATAGTTGTGCTATGGTCAGTTGAGTATGCAAACTTAAATAAATAAATCACGGGAAACTTGCAAGATTAGCAATCATAATTATATGTATTAAAAATACTACGTTATTAATAATTTATAATACTGTAATAATACACAATACTATATTAATAATATATAATATTATATTGATAATACATAATACTGTATTGATAATAACTAATATTATATTAATAATACAGTATTGAACTATATTTATGACTATGAATATAAATATTACTATATTCGTAATTATTTTGTTAGAATAACTCGTTCATTACAATTTTCCATAAATCATTGATACATTATAAAATGATAACTAAAAGAATGTAAAATTACAAAATAACAACTGGCTTAGTTATCTGACAATTTTCAAATTTTTATACATCTGAAAAAGAAAAAACAAAACTGACTTATAATAGTATATGACACAATATTCTTTCTTGTCATTAAATTTTCTGCAGTTAACTTTCCTACTTTAGGATCATATTCTTTCTCTACAATTCAGGGTTTCCTACAATACAATGGCTAAAAAATACAATGGGGAAAGAAAATATTGGCTTCTCTGATGCAGTTTCACATGCTAACTTCAGTTCAAACCTTCAAAATGGAAGTTGGTAACTTGGTACTAGTTTTTTCTGGAGTTCCACTCAACAATTGCAGAGAGAAGACTATAATTTGATATTAAATTCTTATCTGGTAGTGGCAACATCGTCACGGGTGAGATATCGTTCTCTTGAAGCCACTTCTCTATCGCCCGACGATCGTATGTGTATCCATCCGCCGCAACACAAGGGTCATTCATCACGTCCTGTCAGAAAATATGGCACAATACTTTCAGGAAAAATATGTGTTTCAAAACTAAGTAGCAGAGTTCCAAGCCAGAATAAGCCTAAAGTTAGCTAGGCCTTGGTCCTTCCTATACCTTATTCACTTACATTTAGGCTTTCCAAGAGGCAAGATCATCTATAAATAGTCGATTATTGACGTAATTTCTTAAATTAACTATGTTATGCTACGAATACTCAATACGGGGGGTTTTATGAGAGGCGCACTACATAAACTTTATGAAAACCCTTATCCCCTTTACCTAGCAAAAACAGTTTCTCTCCTCTTTTATGGATGTAGCAAACACAACGTTAATCCGCATAAATCTGTATGCTCTTTGTCTTGCATTTCTTTATTCTTGATTGTTAGTTTACGATTTTTTCATAACATCAACCATAAATCTTGTAGAACAACATTCATACCTGAAGAATTGGACAGATGAAATGATTAGGAATTGCAGCAGGAACTCTGGAGGCTGAACTGCTAGCCTCATCAGAAATTTTTTTCAGTGTCAGCAACAAGGGGAGTACTTGATCCTCTAAGTTGGGCCTATCTTTACGTTGCAGCTCTGCACAGCGAAGTCCTAATCTCGCCAATTCATACGTCTCTTCGACTGGCCAATGCCCAGCCGCTATATCTAGAACCTTTATTAAAGTGTTGTTATCAATGGCTGTTTCCACCACATGGGTTAATACTACTGCTGGTTTTGCAGTTAGTAACTGCAAGATCACCATCCCAAAAGCATACACATCAGACTTCGGTGAGATTAATCCAGTTCGTTGATACTCGGGATCTATGTAACAGAGAGTCCCAACTGGTCCACTATCCTTGAATGCAGTAGACATTAAAGGGTCTGAATCAAACACTGTAGAAAGACCGACGTCGCCAATTTTGCTCACAAGGTTTTGGTCAAGTAAGATGTTTGCAGGCTTAAGATCACGGTGGATTATCGGTTTCGGCTTTGAGCTATGAAGAAAGACAAGAGCAGAGGCTATTTCCCAAGCAATTCGATACCTCTCATACCATGGGATTGCAGGTGTATTTCCTCTGCCGTACAACCTGTCCTCCAAGCTACCATTTTCCATGTACTCATAAACCAGGCAATTCTTATCCGGACACGCACCGAGTAGTAGTAGTAGATGGGGATGATGGATTTTGCTCAAGACTTCAAGCTGATGGGCAATATAAGGTACAAATATTAACTCACTTATGATAATCATACAATACAGGACAGAACAAAAAAGCAAGCAAAATTTCAGAAAGTATAGAACTCGGTTCTGAAGGGTGATTTTGGATAATGTCATAATGATACAATGGATTCAAGTAACTACTTGAGACGTTGAACATAGGTGCTTAAGTGAGGGAAGACCTCAGGTATGGCCATTAAGGAAATAAATAGAAGGTCTCCTAATTAAATTATGTTAAACCATCGATCAACCAAAAAGTTTAAAGAAATAAATAGAAAGCCTCCAAAATTTGAGAAATATCCTAGAAATTCAAATTTAATTGGAGAGGAAACACAACTTGGCAGGGATTCGAACTCATGACCTTCTGCTCTGACACCATATTGAATTATGTTAAATCACCGATCAACCCAAAAGCTTAAGTTGATGGGTTGAGGTAAATTTAATTATATCAACCAACCCTCCTTTTTATCGAAAACATAACGAAATCCGAGAAGCAACAAGTTTGGGAGATGCGATTATGAATAATACACTCACCTCCTGGAGAAATTGCATCTTTTTGTGACCATCTCTAGAGTGAAGAACCTTAACTGCTACAGTTGTATGATGCAAACTGCACTTATAAACTGTACCATGTGCTCCCTTTCCAATCTTAAGATCTTCAGAAAAAGATGCTGTAGCAGAAACAATATCTTCCCACTGAAACTGTTGGTATTGCTGCAGAGGACCTTGAAGGGCATTCTCATGCTTTCCCTTCTCTTTCGCATCTTGAAGAGCTTTTGTCTCTGCTTCCTTCCTATAGATGCCCTCTCTCTCGGCGCATTCTTTTACATACTTTGCTTCTCTTCTCACAGCTTTAAGCTTCGCTCTCTCTTCCCTCGCAAATTCTTTGGCGGCCTCTTCTTTGTTGTTGATCTCTTCAAGCTTCTCAGCTTCCTCCGATCGTTGTTTATTTAGATGGTTCAGCTAATAAAAAACAATAACAGGGTGACTTTTTTTCTTGTTCATTATTATGTAGTTAGAATAACTTGAGCTGTCTCTTAATTGAAATATAATTTTAGAATTTCTGTTATGAGATTTTTTTTCCTTTGAAAACAGTTGGTCAAAAGGAGTTGATAATGGTGCACATGAAGAATGAAAAGGATAAATTAACTCTAAACATTAAATCCAACAGGCGGAGTATAGTTGATAGCACCAAACCCAACCTGAACTTTTGATAATATGTTGTTGAATCATGTTAAATCTCCAATCAATTAAAAAGCTTAAATTGATAGGCTGATGTAAATTTAATTATATCAATCAACATAGACAAATAAAAAATTCTAACATGTATACAATAGACGGTTCCTAATCATCATGGAGTGACATAAAAGTCAAGAGTGTCTAAAGTAACTAAGAAGTGATGGGTTCAATCTACGGTGGCCACTTACCTAGAAGTTATTTCTTACAGGTTTTTTTGACATCCAAATGTTGTAGAGTTAGACGATGTGTCTGGTGACAATAGTCAAGGTGCACAGTTCGGACAATCACGAACATCCAAAAAAAAAAATTCATGTGAAAAGAAAGTACTATCTTTTCGTTGAGCAATAATGGAAATACTCATCCAAAAATTTCATATAATGGCAAGTTAGAAAGGATTTAACCATTTCTTTCTTGATGAATTTCACCATGTTTACCATTAAAAAAATAATAATACTAAGTTAACAACTAAACATTCTTCAATGCTGGGCAGTGGGCATGATCCAATTTAAGCCATAACTTACCATTATATTTTTTAAAAATCTTGTACCCAATTTTAGAATCAAGACATGGAACGTGTATAAGGCTGCCAGAAGAAACAGGATCCTGAAATTTGATTTGAAACACTCAATCTTGATGATATGCTAGCTAAACTAAACTAGCGCAAGTGATTGTCAATACAATTATGCTTGATTATAATGGTTACTAAGATCAACCATCTCTCTCTGACTATGAAAAGGAAACCAGTAGAGAGAGTATTATTCTTATGTTATAAATCATATATAAAACATGTAACATCTACCTTACGAGAGGCATCGATCGTCTCTTGTTGAGCAATTGCATACATTCCTCTTGCGTGTCTTAGTTCGATTCTCAACTTTTCAAGCTCAAAGTTGACATCCGTCTGCCAATGCAAGTGGGCCACTTAAATATACAAATACACCATAGTAACATCAAATAAATGAATTTCATGAAAGTGTCTGCTAGATATATCTTTATAATGTGGAGATTGAAGTTGTGGATTGTCAAACTATCAATCTCAACAATTGATTAATGCATGCTCATCTCCAACGAAAATAGACTTCAAAGATTATGAACTGACCATAACAAACTTGAACATTATTCTCAAAATGACAACTTGAACAAAATTTGATGTGAATATTTCACCTTGAACAGAATTTGAGGGGTAGACCATAAGCAATATATGAAATATCCATTGAACTTCAACTAACAACAAGCCAAGGCAAATAGCATATAGATTACCTGACTTTCACATGACGAATAATCATTCAACGCGCCTGAGGATGAAGCTTCATCCGAAGCCGAAGACTGGTAGTCTGTTGGCAAGGTTTTGCAACTAGAGGCTTGACTCAATGTTTGCGCGCAATCTGAAACATAGGAAGAAGAACAAACGCCGTCCACCTGCTCCTCGATATCAATGGATTGACATCTAGAATGGTTGGGCATAATGGGGCTAGTTTTCTTTGTAAGAAGAGATTGATTGATGGTTGAAAGAGCTTGAAATCGTTGTAATGGTAGGGAAGGAGAAGGGAAATGAGAGTAGGATGTAATTAAGCTCGAATTGCTATCTGTATCAAGAAAACAGAACTGAACCAATCATAAAATTTTCTTCTCCACATTGGATTATTTTTCTTCTAATTTATCTCCTAAACCAATCTTGATTACTGAACATCAGTCAATTCAATATTTTGCCATTACACCAGTATAGTTTAGTTAGTTAAACAAGGAAGTTGGAACCAGAGAAGGTAATGGGCACTGCAACAAAAGTTTACTAACCTACTTAATCCTTGCAGCACAAATCTTGAGAATCAAAATTATAAAAGTAAAGCATATAAAGTGCAGCAAAATACATATGCAATGTTATTAATAAATGTACATAAGAACAGTAATTATGCATATATAACCTAAAGACAATTGAACCCTGTCTCTGGTTGAATGCTGCTAAACCCTTATAGAGCTTCATTGTGTAGCATCTAAATATCAATTAACTGATGATTAGCCATAACGATTTCAAATATCATTTAATTGGTGATATTACTTTCATCCAATACACCAAAAGTGGGTAAGATGGCATGTGAAATCTTCATTTTTCACAAAAGATCTCACTGCAATATGGCCATTAAGAACTATAAAATTTGTATATAGATCAAAGCTTAGCTAATTAATGGCTACCTGTAAGTGAGCTAGAAGAATAGTTTGAGTAGCTGTTTGCTGAACTTGCTTCACTCAAATCATCTTTAACGTTCACGTTTGTCTCCACGTCAGGTGATCGTATTGAGGCTAGTTTTCCTTTTGAAATAGCATAGACTGTACAATTTCTAGGTGCAAGGGCTGATATTCTTGAGGATACCCCGTTTAATTTCCTACAGAAAAATGTAATCCAAACACAAGTGGGTTAACAACAGATAAAGATGAGAAACAAAAACATAATAATACCTTTTCGTACATTTCCTCTTTTAGGAAATGAAATTAAGCAACTAAGTTTCTTCATAATTCTTCATAATCCATTACCTTACCTCATGGGACAAATTTTATTTTATTTTTTTCATGAATCATTTTGCTTATAGTAATGTTGTTTTGTAATTTTTCATATAACCATAACCCAACCTTCATTTTTTTTTTCTTAACCTAGTGAAATACCTTTTCCTATGCTTCAGATTATCTCGATTAAACAGGACATGACTGAGGCTCAGTTCATATATAAATATTTGGAAATTTAAAACCATTCATAACCTATAACAGCATGAGAAACAGAATATATGAGCTACCTATTTCGATTGTCAAATAGATCTAAGATGCATCAATAAAGAGAAATGTTAACAGCCTACTAATAAAGTCACATTTCAAAGAATTCAGTAAGAGCATGCTAGATGGTAGTTAAATACCTTGAGAAAAGTCCCTGTGATGAAACTCCTATAACAAGCTTGTTTATTGAACACTTAGTAACCTCTTCTATTATTGCATTTGCCACATCATCTGCTTCAAGAGTCACAACATCAACTTGAACCTACATTTGGAAAGAATATTTCAGTTCATTCTTTTTTCCTACTCATAATTCAAATGATAGTAAGGCTGGACCTTTCTCTGAGCAAACATGTTCTTATATGGAAGAAGCTTTTGACTCGTCTGCCATCCGATTTCTTTTCTATAAGCCACAGCAACATCATCACGAACTTGTGAAATTGGAATTAAATTTCCCACTGCATCAACATTGGCATATAGCTTGAATACCCAATCTAGACAAAGTCTAGTGTTAGCCACAAGAAAGCACAATAAAAAATTGATAACCGGTTTCTACTTCGAATGAAGTATGAAGATTTTTGTCTCACAACTGGATCCCACATATATTAGATAATATCATTATGAAAATAAACTACATAAGAAATAAAGTATGAACATAATGTATATGATCGAAGTGAGAGAGTCATGGCCCCATTTCCTGTTATCATTTCTTAACCGATCTCATGATGCAACTTTATGCAAGGTTAGACTGTGAGAATGGATTGCAAAGATTGGGTCCGGTACCCTGGATGCCCTGCTTGAATTAACATAAAAATGCAAGAAAAGTTGTGAATATTCTCTAGATGATCAAAGAAGTGTGCCTTCTTCAACTTTCATTACAAGGGCTTACCATAAAGTGAACAATAATGATCAAGATTTGATTAAAAAAAAGTTACAAATGAACTTATTTACGCATGAAACTCTCTAATTAGTGACATCAAATAAAGTCAATATTTCACTAGATTGTTGTTGAGAAGGAAATAATCACAGAGTGTTTCCAAGCCAATCAGCAAGCTTACATTTTACATAACATACCAAAAACACATTTTCCCTCTTTACAAATAAATTTGAAATTGTTGAATTATGCTAAACCACTAATCAACCCAAAACTTAAGCTAATGGGTTGGAGTAAATTTAATTATATCAATTGGGGAGGAATCGACTTGGCAGGAACTCGAACTCAGGATCTTCTGCTCTGATAACTTGTTGAATTATGTTAAACTAACCAATCAACCCAAAAGCTTGAGCTGATGGGTTGGGGTAAATACAAATAGATATGCATGGCTTACTTGGAGTTGGGACACTAGCAATCATTGGGATGATGTGTAGCAATTTGTAACTGATGATGCCCTCAGGTACAAATTTTTCCAATAACCACCTAATTATATGTTTGCTGTTTTTCTTCCCACTGATAGCAACTGCTACAACTGGAGAAGAGGAAGGCAGCAACATAAGATTTCTATCGGCTTCATCTTCCATCCCCTCCATAATTATACAACTCTGTGGCATATGTGGAATCAAATCGTCTCATCAATGGGGAAAACAAATCAAATAATATACACACAACATATAACATAAAGTTTTGCAGCAAAGAGTGCATAGATTATCCTAAAGTCAGACCCAAGTCACATAAAATCCTTTTGAGCTTTCCATCATCATTAACAATTGGAAAGCTCTCCTTAATTATTTTTTTGGTGGGGTTTCCTCTTCCCCAAGCCTCTAGGATGTTTTGTTCTTTTTATTTGTAATACACTTTGTTTCTTATAAAAATAAATAAATAAAATGATCTAGACGAATGTCTTACATGACTCTTTCTCCTTCGTGGTGTATTATGTGTAGGGCTAATTTTGAATCTCTAGAACATTTATTTGTTCCTTCCCCTTTTGTTTAGCATTTCTATAGTTACATGTTGGAAGTTTTTCGATTGGTCAACGACTCTACCACAAAGTATCTTTAATTTCCTTTCCTAAGTTTTGGTGGGACACCCTTTCAAAGGTTTAAGGAAGACAATCTAATATTTTCAGGAATGTTTCTTCAATTTTGATCATTTGTTGGACTCTATACTTCCATCTTTCTTGCCATCAGATTCTGGTGCTCCAAATTTTTTCTTTTATTTCATTTATCAATGAAATTGTTTCTTACTAAAAAAACAAAAGAGGAATATCTTGTGTAACACTGTAATGCCCCAAAACCCCAGAATTGACACCTGATAGCATTAGTATTCCCATGCATCCCCTAAAACCTAGACACGCCATTTGCTTGACTTGAGTTGCTTATGAGAGTAAAGAAATGTCCTTACATGTCTACATTTCCAACATAGGTCCTTTCAGCATATTTTATCCTCACTCATATGTTTCATGAGAAAAATTTCTAGGAGGTCATCCAATATATAATTGTTTGAGTTAAACACACCAAATCTCGAACCAGTGTTGGCGACTTACTAGATTTTTTTTTTTTTAAAAAGTATGTAAATGAAAATTAAGGGTACTTAAAAGGACCCATGTTATTGTTGGTAATAAGTAAAGTCTTCACTCTAGTAAGCAGCACAAGTCAAGCAAATTCCAAAGCCCACGTTACACACCCAATACTGAAACAAATCAAAGTGACCAATTTGTTCAATACTCTCCAATGCACAACCAATTTTATGGCTGTGAACACAGAGGATTTGATAAATAAGAAAAGTCACAATACAAGAAGAGAAGAAGCCATAAAAACCCAGTAATAAAATCTTCCCAATAAAAGGAAAATGGTGTAGAACATCAGTTACAAAATATCCCAAACAAGGCCTGCAAACAGCTATGTGAATGCAGAGAGAGAAAGAGAGCATTATCCAATGCCCTCTGAGTTGAATAACAGCCAGAAAGTTGAGGAGAAACAAACAATATTTCAGACTTAAGCATGAAACTACAATAAAATACAACAAAAAATAACTCCCAAATAAGGAATCCCCAGTTAATCAATTAAAAAAAAAAAGAGTCCCAGCTGCTTGAAATTCCCCAAAAATAAGAACAACCCAGTTTAGTGTCCCTAATAAAAAAACCACTAAAATTATTTATATAAAAATAAAAATAAAAAGGATAGAGAATATGAGACAGTACCCTCCAGAGGCAGGTTTCGCCCCAGAAATGCACAAGCTCGCCTTGCCTCACAACCAAAAACAAAAAACTGCTTTTGAAAGTGTAATGATAAACTAAATAAATGGGAATCGTGTTTGTGTGTGAAAAAAGAAGAAATTGTCAAATGGGTCAATTTGTTTTTGGTCTTCCATTCTCAACTCATCGAGGAATGGGTGATGTTTTGTTTTGTCCTTTTTAGAAGGAGAAAAGAAGGTAATAACTTTTTTTTTATTCGATATTATTGAAAAAGAGGTGATTCAAACATATAAATTTTTTGTTATTAAGTTTTACAAAATGTCAATAGAACTCGATTTTTTAATAGCACATACACATGCTCGAACTATGTTCAGCAGGTGAAAAATGTATATTTTTGTGTAATAGCTTTTTTAATCTATATTCAGTTAATGAACTTTTAAGTTTTAATAGAGTCAATTTGATGTCTAATAAATAAATAATACCATGTTCAAGTCATTTTCTTTTTAAATAACCAATTTATTTGTTTATAATGTGATGCAAACTCTCAATTTTTTGTCTAATAAATAAGGTATAATATTTATTTGACACAAATTTAAAATATTTATATATTTCCATAACTAATGGATTGAATAGACTTCTTTTAGCCCATAAGAGAAGTTAGAGAACTCCAAGACATCATCTATCACATAATTAAATTAATTACAGATTCAATTAATTCAATAGGTTCAGTTGGTTACGAGTATAAATCTCTAATATTGTTGAATTCAAAAAAAAAAAAACAAAAAAAAACTCACATTTCTGGCGGTGGATCAGATTGACTTAAATTTTAAAGCTTGGAAACTAAACTTATAACTTTTAAAATACTACACAAATAGTTGAGACATTTGAATTTCTAACTCTAGGATGGTTTAAACATTTAATTTCTTAATTAATAGTATATGCTTTAACCCCCACTATTTTTCGGTTGGCATGTTTGCTTTTTTCAAGTATTATAAGATAGTAACATTTTTTTTTCCCTCGTTCTCTTAATATTTTTAAGAGAAAATAAGAACCATCATTTTTTAAGCCACCCCTAAATAGTTAAGTCAATTTGAAAACACGAGAATATTATAAACTGAGCATATAAACGATCATATAATCTCCATCAAGGGAGAGACCATAATGAAAATATACAAGTAATTAACTTGAGCTTTCTTCTAAAATTTAGAGGCACTATCTAGTAATTGTTTAAAGAAAAGTCAACAACACATCCTTATCAAATCCACAACTACCTTTATATTTTTAACAATTTTAAATTATAAGACAATTAATATTTTTTTTTTTTTTTGAGTACATATCGGGGAGAAAGGACAAATACCAATTTTCAAGATTGAACCTGTGACACTGGTGTTAAATTGGTTTACAACCAAACAATAAAAACTATTGCACTACTCATTCATTCGGTATAAGACAATTAATATATGAAAGCGCACACACACACACAAAAAAGTCAATAAAATATCCTTTTCAATAATTTATAATAGGTTAAAATATGTGGGGTCCTCGGATTGATGAAGTACATGGAAAATTCTTACGTAACAACCAAAATGTAGGGGCTGATTGGATTTTGGAGTTGGGGAGAAGAGAGGAGAAGAAGAGAAAGTGGAGTGATTTGGAAGGATAAGTATTTGTTTGGAAATTGATGTTTTGGAGAGGAGATGTTAGAATTATTATTATTATTTTTTTTTATAAATATGTGTTTTGAAAAGAGATATTTGAATTATTTTTTTTTGGGAATTGATGTTTAAGAGAGATTTTTTTTAAAATTATTTTATTAATTTTTATTGTAATAAAGTTTGATTTGATGTTTTATAGGATTAGATATATTTGTTAAGATGTGAGGAGAAGTTAGAGAGGAGCCGAGAGAAGTTGTTAAGTACAAAAAAACAAACATGAGGTTGGATAATTTCTTCTCCCAACCTCTAAATTCAATCACCTCCTAGTGTAATTAAGGGAAGGTCTAACTCCGAATAGTGAGTTTTTTTTTTTATATATACACATAAAAATTTTCATATTAAATATTTTAATATTTTTTACAAGATATAGAATAAATAATCCAAAATTATAATCTCTACTATGTTCATGTGAAAAAAAATTAGGATGAAAAAAAACACATGATGAAAAGTTGAAACTTCTACTAGTTCTACAGATGTGAAAATGGATATAGAAATTAAACCTTGAAGTCTGGTGTAATAATCATTTTATTTTTTATAATAAAATAATTAGTTCGACTAAACCCACTAAATATTATTATCCAGTCATAAGTGAGTTAGGGCTATACCAATTCAACCTTTCATATTGTTAGTAGATAATTGTCTACTCATGAATGAGTTAAAGAAGCTCTACTTGTTTGAAAAGTTTATAATGATTTTCTCAATGTATACAACTTCAAATTTGGTTTTCTTAATACAGTTAAAAAATGATCTGATAATAATTTTCTAAAGCCACATATATTATCATATACTCTTTTTCTTTCTTTTTTTTTTTTTTTTTTTAAGTATAATTGGAAATTAGAAAACTCATAACCACAAATTTTATGGTTCTCAAAATATCAGCTATGGTCGCTTTGTCATAAAATGACATCACTTATTTGATAAGAATTTTATTTTAAATTTTCTATTATTAAAAATTCTTTTTGATTCATAGTTTCTTAAATAGTTTTTTTTTACACATTCTTTACTAATAATTAGTTAAATTTTATTTTTAAATAATATAAAAGTCAAATATCAATCTCTAAGATTAAACTTGTGATCGTGAAATTAAAACAATTTTACTACTAAACAAGATAACCAACGTGTCACCAACTCTATTCGATTAGAAAACAATCTTTTTAGGTACACTTAAAAGTTGGATTTTGATTTATGAAAAAATAAATTTATAAACATTATTTCCACTTTTGTTATCTACTAGAAATGTCAAAGCCAAATTTTGAAACACGAAATTTAAATTTAAAAAAAAAAATGATTAAAACTACAAAATGTTTTCTAAACAAATCCAACCATTTTAATGAGAGAGATAGAGAAATAAGTACACACTTTTCAGAAAGCAAAAAGTAAATTTTGATTACTAAACGAAACTTAATTTTTTATTTTTTTTTAATATATGTTTTAGATTTGAAACATTTATTTTCAAAAATAGATTAGAAAAACTAAAAACGATAGGTAAAAATAATGTTTATACTTATATTAAATGTGCCATATTGTGAGATTGTAGCCAGAAGATGATAGAAGCTATTGATCATGTGGAAAGGGTTTGAGAAATAGTGTTTATTGGAGAAGATAAGGATAGACTTGGTGGTGGAGATTATTAGCCAAACAGACACATTAGAAACCTAACATCATCCATGTATACTATTCTAACCTAACTTTATTAGGCCCAATAAACTCATTCTCTACCAAAATGATGGTTAGAAAATTAACAAAGATTCAGACAATTATTATTATTATTTTGTATATATGAGGTTAAGGCACTTCAAAAGTGAATAGAAGTTTGGAATGAAGACAAAATGAAAATAAATGAGAAAGTTTGAAAACCAAAATAGAAATTAAAGTTAAATTACTCCATAGTCAAAATTCAAGAAACACATGGTGATAAAATGTGTCTATTGGGCACTAGTGAAACAAGTAGTACAAATGTACCTACAATTCAATCCAAAATAATATGAGTCTTTGGCAATTTGCTAACCAATTTTATTGTTTTTTGGTAGGCTACGTGATTCCATGGAGCCCTTTAATATGTTGCAAATGTTAGCACTCTAATGCTCACTAGTAATTTCTAAAATGAATGTTATGATATTTAATGATCCAATTTTGGGTTACTAAAACATTTGTGAATTGTACAATCAGCCTATGACTATAAGAAATGAGTTATGTGATGACTTATTATATATTTACAAGGTGATTATTTAGTTTATCTTCGAAGAAAGAAAGTATAGTCATAAAGTTGAAATTAAGTCAAAACACAAGACTTTGGTTTAACTTTGATCTTGATAGTCTGGGTACTAATGAAATTGCAACTCCATTATTCCAACTCTTATTAAAACATATCAAAATTGATATATATACACTTCATTTGCCAACCTCGTAATAGTATACAAGAAAGGTAGACTATCTTTCTCATCACTAATTGGTTTTGATATGGATGTCTATACTATCTAATATGTTATCATAGCTCATTAAATCCAAATGGTACGAGTATCCAGTCCAATAAAAATAAAAATTGAAATTCAATTCAAAATTAATCGGCCCAAAAAAGGCACCATCTTGAATGGCATGTGAGGATCCACATCAAAAAGAGTAAAAATCTCATAACAGTATACAAGAAAGATGGACTACCCCTCTTATCACCAATTAATTTTAAAATAGATGTTCACACTATCTAATAAGCTAATAACCAAAACTTCAATTTAGGGAGAGTAAGAGGTCAAATATCTTCCATGATTTGGGGGCTATTTGGTTTGGGGGAAGTGGAGAGGAAGAGGAAAGAGGTTGTAGGAAAACATTGTTTGAATATGGATATTTGTAGAAGAGTTTGCAGGAAAACCTTGTTTGAATATGGATGTTTACAGGAGAAGTTGCAAAAAAACATTGTTTGAATATGAAAGAGGTTATTGAAAATTCTGTTTGAATATGGTTGTTATACAACAATTAACGTTTTCTTATAGAGCGTATAATTTTTTTAAAAAAAAATTTATATATTAATTTCATTAATAACTTTAATAAAATTATTATCATAATTATAATATTACATATTAATATAAATAATAGGGAAATTGTAATAGATAATCTATTCTAACAAAATAATTATAAATCTAGTCAAATTTGAAAATATTTGTATGTAAAAAATACGGTATTATTAATACTCATTATATGATATTATTTTATCATTAATACAATATTTTGTATTATTAATACAATATTATATGTTATTGGTATATTATTGTGTACTAATATAATATTATGTATTAATAATACCGTATAATTATTAATACGTATAACTATGATTCTTTCAAACAAAAAAAAAAAAAAAACCTATGACCATGATTGCTATTTTTTTTTTTTTTTTTGCCTAATACTGTAAATACTTTTTCAATTTGGCCTATTTCTAAAAAAAACCTAAATAATATTCAAATGTAATTATTCATTAACTAATTTATTCATATTAATTTTTTATCATAAAATAATTTTGGTTTGTTCTAGGAATGAAATATTTATCTATTAATTGACATCTTAATATGCTAGTGAAAATTTTATGAAATGAGTTAGTGTCATTCAATTTTGGTTCTCAAATTTTCATTGTCCAAGTTCAATTTCAATATATAGCTAACATTATTTTATTTTTTCTTCGTGT
>JBBMKA010000030.1:4901835-4912043 GCA_037833695.1 Sechiopsis laciniata | reverse complement strand
TAAATACATTCAATATGAAAATTGAGATATACTTATTATATAGATGAGTTGTTTTTTAAAACACTGTTGTATAGAATATTTTTATTTTATTGATTTAATTTTTTTAAAAATTCCAAACTTATATTATTTTATATAATATAAATGGTAAATTTATTTTCTTGACAAAATTAAATCTAAAAAATACCAATAATTTATAAATGTTTTTTTAAAAGTTAACAAGTTATTATTATATTTTTTTAGGACAGTTATTTTTATTTATTAGTTTTATAAAAAACTATAATAATAAATCACCCATATTTATAAAAAATATTTAAAAGAATGATTGAAATGAGAAATTTGAATGAGAGGATTAAAAAATTGGTTGGAATGAGAGGATGGAAAGAGAGGATAGAAAGAGAGGTTGTGAAGAAGGGTTGTTCCCCCTTCCTCTTCCTCCCTCAAAAACTCATATTCATGTAGCCTCCAGTACTATCATTTCAATCATATTTTATGCTAAATTCAATCTCATTCATTATCATTCTTGCTTATCTACTATAGTTTTTTTTTTCCTTCATCCATGGTAACAATATTTCAAGACACCTATACTCAGCCTTTCTTTTATTTCATTGGTTCTCACTCGTTCAAGTTTATACTTCGTAATTGCTTATTTATAATTATTTTTTAAAAAAAACACTTCAAATTTTTATTTTTTTAAAATGAAAACTACCCTTTTTCAAATTTAAATTTGAGATTATTTGCAATCAAGGATAAACCAAAAGAAAAATTGTTAACAAATAGGCTTTAAATAATTTAGATTATACATTTAAATAGTCTCATCCGTTGGGAAGCCATACATTTCAACCCTCATTTTCATTTTCTAAACATAAAAGTATTGAACCTTTTAAATTGAATAGCTTATTCAAACTTCAGGGCCAGAAGCAAACAAGCTAATAAGGCCACGAAACACTTGTGCTGAAAGCTGGTGTGCTTCAAACCGCTCCCCATCCAAATTCCAAACGCTTTGATCACCAAAAGATGTGAATGTAAAAGCTGTAGTCTGTGCACAACGTTACTCAGATTAGAGAAACAGATCATCAAGTAAACTGACTTTGATGGTTGTATTTGTATATACTAGGTACCTAAAGGTAAAGTTTCAATTACATTTCTAATCTTTGTAGGGTCAGGCGGTATGTCCGTCCCATGACATTAGTCGAGATGAGCGCAAGTTGGCTCAGACAGTCATGGATATCAAAAAAATAATAATAATAATAATAAATTTCTAAACTTTGATTTTGATGCTATGTTGCCTTGTACGGTTGATTAAATAATGACATGACATGTCAACTTGGTAAATTATAAATTTGGTCTCTATAGTTAAAAAAAAGTTAGAATTTAATGGTTATAATTGGAAGAAAATTAGAATTTAGTTCATATAATTTTAAAAGTTTAAGGTTTTTTTTTAAGTACAAATTGGGAGAGGACCAATAAAACCAACATAGAAGGCACTACTGCTCTCAAAATAATGAGTCAAATATCGATTTACAGGATCAAACCTGTGATCGTGGAGAAATAAATAACGCGTCACCAACTCATTCGATTGTGAACATCAGTCCGCATAGTGGTAATTAAATAGGGGTGTCTTCGTTATCTATAGGAGTATTAGGGTTCCTCGAAAAAGAGTGATTTTCAGTATTTTTTAGAGTAGGGGCTTTCGGAGGAACATAGTTTTTTTTTTTTTTTTTTTGGTCGAGTCATAATCTAGTTAACCGTTGCTTAGCATATAGTTCAAAGTTAAAAAATTAATTAAAAATTTATAAAATATCCAGACTGGACTGTATGAATAACACCATCAAAGTTTGAGCTACGTATATTATTTAACTAAAGTTTGAAAGAAAGAAAAAAAGACAGCTGCAATAGATATATACCTTGTGATGTTCCACAAACTTGAAATCCATTGGTTTTCCACCTTTCCTGGCCAGCTGGGTAAGATGCCTTTTCACATCCATTAACAAAAATTAAAGTCTTTAAAAAAAAAAAATGATAAAATCTCCAACCAAAAATCAGTAGCAAAGAACTAAAAAATTTTAATATATACGAATAAATGCAGCGGAAAAAGCGATTGATGGATGAAGATTGTATTACCAAAGATAGAGAGCATGGTGGCATTTTCTGATCAATATAAGATGCAGGAAGCCATCTGAAAGGTGAGCATCAGCCACCAAGCCATCTGGTGCTTTTTCGTTACGACAAGAGATTACCGCAGCACCAATGCTTAGGAAACGTCCCTTGGATTTCAACCATCTTGTTTCATCCTGACGTGAACGCGAGCCAGTGTGAGAATGCTGCAAGTGTGGCTTTGTGTTACAAATACTGCAATTATGACGACAGATCACTTTTTTCCCATTTCTATTCGTATCCTCCGACTTTATATCTACATAGGATATCTCTACCTCGTATGATCTGAGAAAAAAAGTAGAATTCTATAATATGAATAAGAAAATGTGAACAATTCAGCAAAACATTAAACTATATGAGAAATAATTATACCCTCAGCAAGAAAGTTTCCTCGAGACATCAACCAGAAAAGGAAGCCAAGATTATTCAGTATGAAATGCAAAATGCATAAGTTCGATAGTATTTGAATGATTCAAAAGAACTTAGAAAGTTTTTCAAGTAAAGCTGACTAGAGATACCTGTGCCTTAAGAAGACTCTTGTACCAGCATAATCATAACGTCTAGGCCCCATCCAGCGTAATTTTTCACTCTCTGTAATGACATCACCATAAAATCCATATCTGAAAATTAAATAAGCAGAAAATTTAGAGGGAAGTTTCCTGTGGCTCAAAAGAGTATGTCAACAAGCAGTAGCTGAGAGATAGTGCTTGGCAAGGACGTTGTGCCACCTAACAACCAAATTGGTGCTTTAATAGAAGTTCAGTGGATTGCACATTGATTTTAAAGAGGGAAAAAGTAGAAGCAAAGAAAATTTTATAAATAACTTGTAGCACAGACAGACACGAGGTATGGCAGTGTCTTCCACATTGATTAGATGAAGGTTGAACCCAAATAACTTTCTTAGAAAGGAAAATCAAAAGGAAAAGAGAGCTATCATTAGCTTCAACATACGCATTAATTAAGCAAAAAGCCCCAGATAGACAATGAAGTGTTCTCATAATGTATTGCATGCCAAAAGTTTCCATTTGGATATGTACTACTTCAACCAAAATAAGCCATATATATGCTTCCTTTTAATCAATTAATTGCAAGTTATAGCTAGTTTATTGTTCGAGGAAAGTGTGTTCTGCAAACCCATTATGATTGAAGCTAATTTCCAACACAATGAAAATTTATACACAAATCAACTTCCTGGATGACCATCATGAAAGAAAGAAGTAAATATTAAATCACCAATTAACCCAAAAGCTTAGTTCTAAATAAAAAAAACTTAAATTGATAGGTTGGGCACCACTTGTGGACTTGAAAAAATCTCAAGTATAAATGAATATTAGTTGAGGAGAAAACGAATTTATAGAGGTTTAAACACAAGACCACCTGCTCTAATACTATGTTGAATCATGTTAAACCACCCATCAATCCAAAAACTTAAAGCTTGGTGTAAACTTAATTATATCAACCAATAGTGAAGAGTGGAGAGAGTGCAAAGAACTATTTCAACGAAAGCTTAATTAAAATTCTATTTGAAGTATAGCAAAAATGATAATGAGAAACTACCCAGCAAAAGAGGCCGCATAGCGCACATAAGGTTCAAACTTTGATGTAGGAGTCTTTTTCCACCTAACTACTTGAGCTATATCAAGGTGGACTTTTGAACCCAGGACAATTTGTAGGGTTGATGTAATAGGATCTCGATATCCAGTCGAACTGCAGGGATAAGACAGCCTCAAAATTGATGTAAAATATGATTAATGATGAGTGCAATTGGCTCCAGTAAAAAATAGTATGTAAGATTTTCATTCAGTTTAAATTGTGGAACACCAAAAATATATAAGACCTAGAAGTCACGAAAGATTGAGTAGGGTTAACAAAGAATGTTGAAGGGAATGAAGTAGTTATGATGTAAGTTCGTAAAAAGACTTCGAAAGTCTTGAGAGTAAAGGGAGAGAGTGAGCCTTTCGAACTTCTACCACAATTCACAATACTTTTACAGTGAATAAAGTAAATCTCCTGTTTTCTTTGTATGAGTTCCATCACATCTTTGCTATCTACTTTGAGTAAACTCAAATAAAAATATTTCATGAAGTACTAATTAAATTCATGAACACAAACCAAAAAAATTTCCCTCTTTTCTATCATTGTTTTTTTAAGAAACAACTGAGAGCAAAATTTTCAGCTGGAGTCTTACTACATCATAAGAAGAAGCTTAATCCATATCATTTTTGTAATAGCCTTGATAATTTCACTGGTTTTGGAACGTTCCCACTGAATTTTCAAACTCAAGGATGGCTTTTTTAGGAGGGAGGGAGTTGATATAGTAAGATAAGAGATATTCTCATAATTTGAAAAGAAAGGTACCACATCACAATAGCGTCTGTTGAACCTGCAGGAATGATTCCGAATCTAAACCATTTATCAAATGCTGAATCGAAATCATGGTCAGTTGAGTTCCCTGTTAAGAAGATAGATAAGTGTTAGAACTGAGTAATATCAGTTGAGGAGCAAAGTACCAGGGAACAGGTGAGGATTGAATATTGCCATTGTAATTCATTGGCTTCACCTCTAACAGTGTGAAATATTCTAACCTGTGTCCCAAGAACCATCTTTACTCCCTGAATTTTAAATATATCCAATGACACATCAGTGAACTACCTATAACCAATAAACCAGATAATTAAGGCCTCATTTGGTAACGATTTTGTTTCTAGTTTCTTGTTTCAAAATTAAGCTTATAGAAACTATTTTCTTTTAGTTTTAGGCAAAGATCAATTTACTGTCCTAAACTTTGGGGGTTGTATCATTTAAAACCCTAAAACTAATAAATAACAATTGTATAAATTAAACCATGAACTTTCATCAGTGTAGCAGTTACACCCAACGTTAGATTCCATTTGAAAAATACAAACTTATAATTGATTCTGAACCTACATAAGTGAATCAATTAAACCCTCCGTTTTAAATTCATGGGAAATTTTCAATAGAGAGTGTTTTTTTAATAGAGTGTTTTTTTAAGAGTATACATGGGTAAAAATTGATGAACGTACGATTTTCAAATGAAAGGTCTAAACCGATTCACTTATGAAAGTTAAGATGTTTAATTGATATAATTATGAGTCTCCTTAACCAAAGGTGTAAATGGATACATTTATGAAATTCAAGGTTTTAACTGATACAATTATTAATTTAGGGTTCTAAATAACATAACCACCAAATTTTAGAGGTATAAATTGATTTTTGCCCAATAGTTTTTCTCTTTTAAAAAAAAAAGGTTTTCAAATAAAATCTAATGGAGGGTGTAACTTGTGCTCTTATAAAAGTTAAAGATTTAATTGATACAATTATTCAATTAGGGTTTTAATTGGTACTGCCCCCAAGGATTACGGGTATAAAGAATTTTGCTCTTTAGTTTTTCAACTCTTCAAAAACATTTTGGAATCTTAGCCAAATTTAAAAAAACCAGAAACAGGTCAATGGATAGTGAAAGCTTTATTTATTTATTTTTAAGATTTGGCTATGATTTCTAAAAAAATTTTCAAAAGGTTAGTAAATAAGCATAAACTATAAAATCAGAAAACAAGGAATAAAAACATTATCAAATGGGCCTGAAATTTTGAAAAGATGTGTTTTCTTTAGTACGTACGAGAAGTTGGGAGTCCTGATCCACCATATTTAGGACTTGAGAGAAGTGGTGACGGATCTTCACTTCCATTGACATTTTCAGTTGCTTCATTAGGATAGTTACCTTCAACCTGCACGAAGTCTATGATATCTGAAGGTGTTGGTGGGTATTGTGTCAAATGCCTCGACAAAAGAAACCCATTAAGGATCTCATTGAAGAAACCATCTCCACCCTAGGAACAAAAAAAAAATGTATAAGATAGAGGCACAGACAGAGAGAGCAGGAACTTATAAATTCTTTTGGAGGAAATATCAGGTGTTTAGGTAAAACTGAAAACATAAAAAATTAAAGCAGAATAAGAATAACTAAAATCATTGTTTCTACCCTTATGATGTAAAAGTTGATAGATTCCTGTTTCAGAGATTAAAAGGATTAGATATAGCTCTTCTCCATCTCACTTTTTCAATAAATCTCGATCAAATAAGATGCCATTTGAATTGGAATTTTTTGTCTATTATTTTCTTCATAATTCTTGAAAATACAACTTAGCAATAGCATCTCATGTCTAAACTTAGGATTAAGTTAAAATTTGATCGAATTGGGATTTGCCCTGCTTTGCCAAATTGTGTCCAATCAAAGTTGAGCTAGTACTGCACTACTGCCACAATGTTCAGACAGCCAAGTTTAAAAAATTCCTCTCACAAGAAGCACAAACCCGCAAGCTTCTGAGATTCATATTATCTAAATTCTAATGCCTCTAAAAATAGAAAAATGTGCAGTATCATGTTCCCAAACAAAAGTATTTGCTTGAAACCATTGAATGCTGGACTGGAAATGATGCAAACTGTTTTGTTGTTCAATCACTTGTTAAATAAGGAGAAAAACTTCGGGGGCAAAGGAAAATTTTTTAATTTGGAGCAAAGAATGTGTTGAAAACCAACAATACATTAATACACCCTGGCCTATTTTTCCATCTTGGAGGTAAGAATATGAAGTAAAAATGCAGAGATCTCTTACTTACAACAGCAACAATACCATCATACATTTTAAGGTCCTTGTTTGAAGTAGATGCCATTACATCAAATGCATGACCTGCTCTTTCAGTCACAATCACCTGAAATTTGGGAAGACAAAAAAATCACCGTCATGAGAAGAAACATCTTTTTTTTTTTGGAAAAGTCGGATCAAAATTTGCACGATGCATGCGTTTGTGTAAACCATACTATCATAAATATCAACGCTAAGTTTTACCTTTGTGTTTATTTTAGCACATAAAAATATGGGAGCTACTGCTTCCCAGGTTCTGCTCCCTATCCCTTTCCCACTCCTTGGGTTAACAAAAACCTAGTCCATCAAAGAAAGAAAAACAAAGTAGGTTAACTTATTTTAACTAACCAACATGAAAAGAATGAAGATGTGTGATTTAATCGAAATCTTGATTTAACAGATCTAGAATGAGAAACTTTCAAGTTTCATCCCATTTAATTAATTCAGGATGTCTTGGTTCTATCATGTTGTTTATGCGGTAGCAGCAGTGACTAGAAACTCAGAACTTCAGGTATAGTCAGTATCCATCCCATCCCAAACAAAATGGGAATTGGTATGGTGCATTCAGTAATAAACAGTAAACCAAAACCAACCAAAAATTTCTCTCTATATTTAAATACAATCATGGTTATCATAACTTACAAGAAGATTCTTTGGTCTTCCAACTTCAAGATCCAAAGATGCATTAATCTGATTTACCCACGTCTGACAGGTTTGCCTGTCCTCGTGTCCGAATGTAAACATAGTCAGGACCCAGTGAGCAGGTAGAGATTTTGATCTTTGGAAACTATGCACTGTAAATCTATACATCTGTTTCATGGACAAATAACAGTAAGTATACGGTATTAACAATTTCAAAAATCTAAGGATAGGAAGAAATAGTTAACAAATAAGTAAGGAAAAACCTCGGATTCATCACATAATATACAGCTTGGAGCAACTGCAAGTTTTGATTTATGAATCAATCCAAAGTCGTCAAACGCAACAGCATAAGCATTAGAAAACTTGACCTCTGTTGCAACTTCAGGAACAAGCTTAATGCCCAAGCAATCTAAGCCCTCCTATCCAATTGAATTGTACAAAATTAGTGTTAAGTAGATATTATATCTGTCATTAGTATTATATGTAAGTTGTAAGAAAATCATTATCATTACATTATAAACCATTTTGAACAAACCTCTTTCCATAACCAACATGGATTAGCCTAGTAGTTAAATAAAGGTCTAGTAAATTTGTGTTTAGAGGTTATAGATTCAATCCATGACAACCACCTACCTGGGAACTAATTGATAAGGATGACAACCTAACCCAGATCTCTACATTGGTATGATATTTTCCACTTAGGGTGCCTCGTGTCTTTGTTTTTGGTTTCCCCCAAAAGGTCGCATACCAACGGGAATAATTGCCACCACTTATATACTCATGATCTTCTCCTCATCTAACAAATGCGGGACAACTTTGTTTGTATCCCAACACTAATTTCCTACGAGTAAGATGACAATTAAATGTACTAAGATCAGACAAACAATTGTCATGTAAAAATAGTCGAGGTACATGCAAGTTGACACAGACACTCACATATGAAAAAGAAAAACAAATCCATATTTCAATAAATAAAAAAAAGGTAGAAGAAGGCCATGAAAGCTATAAAAGCCAATCTCCATCATTAAGCATAAGCTGAAACATGAAATTAGCTAGACAAGGATAAGTGAATGACAATATCTTCATGGTAGAGGCCATTTAGATGAAACAAAAACAAAAGACACAGCACTTATACTTTGACAATATGTACCATTATGGCAATATGAAGAGGTACATTCTTACTATTTCCTAATACATGAAATGAAAATCAAATGAGAAACATTTGCCTGACCCTTATCAACCCTAAAATATTTTTCCGCAATGAATGCACATAAAGAACAAACTCAATAAACCTACCGATATTCCTCAAATTCAAATTTAGGTATAGAAAATAATTCAAATGAGGATAAGAAATTACAGTTTCTGGTGAGACAATGAATTCCCAAAACAATCCATCTGAATTGCAAGTGACAAAAACCTCACCGACGCCATCCAAGTAGAAAATCGAATTAAAAATCAACGATTGCTCTTCGCGGAGTGGATTTGGGCGGGATTGATCTTCCACGGCGAAGCAGCTAGGTTCCTGCTCCATGTCAAGAAATGTAATGAACTTCAAATGGCGCTAATTCAGAATTGGCAATGGCCGGTGATCAATTGAACAGCCATTTTAGTAAGCAAGTCAACAAGCGGACGTTGTTTCAGCTGAGAATCAGAGGATGTCAATGGCGCATTGAAACAAAGAAGAAGAAACTGCTCCACACGTGTTGATGAATGTTGACAAAATTTTGGAGAAAAACCCAAAAATTATAATTATTTTGGAAGAAAAAGAAGATTTTTTTTTTCCTTTTTTAATTTGGATTAAGATTTTTTACCGTCAAATTACAAATCCAGTCTTTATATTATTACTTATTTTTCAAAAGGTCGGGTGTTATCCGAACATAGTCATATAATTTCGCCAGACCCACCATTTCAACCGTCTCAATTTAGTTTATATCAAAAAAAAAAAAAAAAAGAGTCTCAATTTAGTCCATTTAAAAAACAAAACAAAAGAAAATCTCAATTTAGTATTTTTTTTTTTGAAATATAGATTCTTATGAATTGGTTAAACCTATCGTCGAATTCTCAAAAAAATGAAAAAAAAAAAAACCTATATCGTCGCTAACAGATACCACTAATTGTCATGTAAATAAATTAAGAAAAACCATGCTATATATCTAGAAATTCTTTGCTTTTTTCTTCTTTTTCTTTTTTTGGCTCCGACACAAAGTGTAATGCAATTAACTAGTACCAAAATAGTTGAAAACGCCTTGTCTTGATTGCAATTAAATTTAATTTTATCATCACGAATTTGATTTTGAATATCGATATTTGACTCTCATAAAAACACTAGTTCTTTATATATAAGGTCTGTAGTTTTCCTCTTCAATTTGATCTCAAAAAAATAATGTAATTAATTAATACATTGGCAAATAAATAACAGATAAATTGAAAAGAAAAATGAAAGTCTGAAAATAAATCAAATTTGTGATGTTTCAATTGTACTGCATAGATTAAATATAGACTATTGAAACTAAAAGTACTAATTGAAACTATGCATATGGATAAATTTTGAATGTAATTGTCTCTTTAGACTAATGTTATAAACAGTAAGGTGGAAATTTATACTTTTTTAGTTAATAAACTATATCTAAGATAAAGATTCAAATCTTTTAGGGTATATTTGGAGCATAGTTTATGTAAACGGTCGGGTTGGTTATAATAACCCAACCCGTGTTTGCCCCACCGTTTATTATAAACGGTGGTTACC
>JBBMKA010000030.1:4781762-4901735 GCA_037833695.1 Sechiopsis laciniata | reverse complement strand
AGTCAATCCTTCTCTTCTTTCATTCAAAGCTCTTGGAGAAGAGAAAAACTTTGAGATTACAATTGAAGGAAGTATTGATAGTGGCATTGCATCTGGCTTTTTGATGTGGGATGATGGTCAACACAAAGTCAGAAGTCCTATAACTGTATTTGATGTTAATACATTTATTAGTAATTAGTTTACTCTTTTGTAATTTTACTCTTGCCAAAGTCAGTTTGACCTAGCAATAATTGGCATGTACTTTTAATGGAGATGGATTTTAGGTTTGGAGTATTTCAAATATAAATATATTATTATAGTAAAAAAAAAAAATGCACTCATATACTTATTTATTTGAGTAAAACTCCTCTTCCTCTAATGAATGTGTAGAAGAGCCTTATATTTGGAAAAATGATTTATTTTTCAATATTTTCTTTTATAATATAAATTTTAATTGTAAATTTCATATTTGGACAACCTTTCACAAAGGGCTATTTAAATGACATAAATGGCAGATTCAAACTTTGCTACATCTGTTGTAGCTCTATAAAAAAAAATATTTTAAAATTTTAAAAAAAAAAAAAAAAAAATCCAACTGAAGGCAACATCCAACCCTTTATCTCATCTTGTCTGCTCATCAACCCAAATAGTACTAAGATTATCTTGCAATCAAATTTTTTGGGGCTTATTTCTAGTTCATTTAGTTGAAGCGAAATGCTCGTATTTTGAGGGATAAATGCAAACAAGGCTCTCTTATTTGTGGGATGATATTGTAGCTAATGTAGCTTTCTGGTGTAAGAAATTTAAATTATTTAAGGACTATGATCATAGCACGATAGTCTTAAGTTGGTATGCTCTATTGTAATCTTTTTGCTTATATGTATTTTACATAAGCTTTTCAATAAAGTATCTTATTTTTTAAAAAAATAATTCATGAGAGTCACTTACTTAAAAATTAATTTTTTAAGAATTTCCTTATTTAAATGTTGTAGGCTCAGGAGTATGCCATGTGACATTAATTAAGGTGCATGCAATCAATGAAAAATCCAAAATTCTAAATTTAACTATCACATCATAAGAAAAAAAAAAAAGCTAGCCCAATCTATCATATAAAAAAAAATGAAAGCCTAAATTCCACCGTTACAAGGATGAAATGGTAAATACAATCAATACAAAGGTTAAGGAAGGTATAATATAAATGTTTGAATGTATATATTTTTTTAGTGTTCGGATGAGTTTACACACACCTTAACTATTCTTACCGGATAGGATAAAAAAAAAGTATTTTTAAAAAAAAAAAATTGATTAAAAAAATGTAATTACTTGTTTTAGTACAAATTGGGTGAAGGGACCACAAACCCTACATCCCACAAATTCCATCTCAAAAATTAATTTTTGGCTCTCATTTATTATTATTGTTTTTTATACAATAATATTAAAAAAATAAAATTCGAACTGTAATCTTATGATTACTAAAGTTGTACAAGATATCATTAGAGCTCTGTTTTTGTTGTCTTGACTCATTTATTTGAGAGAGTGATACCTTCTATGTAGAGTTTGTGGTCCCCTCTAATTTGTACTCAAACGGGTCCTAAATTATTATTAGTTTATTTTTAAACTTTCAATTTTGTTTGGAATAGATTTATGTTTTTTTTTCTTTTTCTTTTTAGTGTGGAATACGTCAAAGGACAACACATTTAAAGATCTATATTAAAACACATGATCTAATTAAATCCTCCGAGTTCTAAAACCCCAAACCTACTCTATTATCAATATTTATTAAGCCAGCGCCACACTAAAATCTTAAGTCAACTTACGTAAAATTTAACAAAATAATGAACTTAGGGTTAGTTTAATTCATTACCCCTAAATTAATTTCTACAAGGAACTGTACAATCACCTAGGTAAAAGACATCGGAAAATCCCCATCAACATTAAAGAAAAAATAATAATAAAAACAAAAACAAATGATAAGAGGTAAGGATAATGATGTCTTAATTCTAGTGTAGACCTATAAACCAAAAGATTATAAGTTCAAATTTTTCAATCTTCAGTTGAATTAAAAATAAAAGAACCTTTTGTGTTATTGGTTCCTATTCCTTTAAATTAAACGAGAAAAATTTATCAACTTTTCGGGAGTTACCTCGTACGGACTTTCCACTATTTGTATGAAAATTAATATGCCACACAAGTAATACAATATGCCTTCGAGAAATTAGCACATTTTTTTTCTTTTTCAAATTAAACCTCTTGACGTGGTCGAATTACCAACATTATGGACTAGAGAATTCCTCTCGAATCTAAATCCAACTTCCATTACCTACCTTCCATCTATAACCTTAAAATTCAATAAATGGATACTTTTCCAAGTCAATGAATTGAAGATTGTTGAAACCTAACAATTCTTTAGCTCTGCCTAACTAAGAGAGTTCGATTAACAAAAATTGAGATTCTACAAACTAATCCAAATGCATCTCGTTACCAAAAATTTTGACACACGTTTTCTTCAAATCTTCAATGGAAACTTCAAAAAACCTAAATTGTTCGTAATGTAGTTTAGAATAGCTTTGCCCCCACAAATTTAATAAGGATTTCATCTCCACCACTCGTTGAAAACATAGCCGACTATCTTTTTAATTTTATACACTGATATATGGATTTTCGTGTAACACGTTTATAATATAAAGAATTTATAATTACATTGGATGACAATTTATTGGACTTGTTGGTAATAATTGGTTTAGGTGTAATTTTTTTTTTTTTTTCTTTGTAGGGTGATTTGTAGAGTAATTGCTAATAGTTTGTTTAAATACAATTTTTTATTTACAAGTTGTAAAGGAGTTTTGTGATATTTATTATTTTTTTAATCTATAATAATTTTGATTTATTTATTTATTATTCTAAATTTCAAATCATATTTGAAAGTTAAATATAATTTTAAAAACAAAAAAGAACGTTGATTACATTTTTTAATTTTTTCTTTTTTTTTTTTTTGTATAAGTTGGGGAAGGGGGCCACAAACCTTAGGCATTACTGATCTCAAATAAATGAGAGTCAAATACCGATTTTTGAGATCAAATCCTTAACGGTGAAATTGAAATGAATTAACACCAATTAAGATAACCAATCAAGATAATCAATCGCGTGAATGAGAACCGTGTTTTTTTTTTCTTAACAAAAACAAAAATGTTTATGAAAATACGAAATATATTTTTAAACTGCAAATTAGAATAATTTTAATTAACTAATTAAAATTAGAGATATTAAATATTTCATCGAAAAAAAATAAATATATTAAATAGATAAAGGAAAAAAATAAAAATAGTAAAACAAATTAAGAAATTCTTTTTTTATGACAAAAAATTCATATTTTAAGTAAATGAATAGAAACTATATAATAATAATAATAATAATAGTAGTAGTAATAATAAAACAAAATAATAATAATAATAATAATAATAAACTCGTTGAAAACATAGCCGGACTATCTTTTTAATTTTATACACTGATATATGGATTTTCGTGTAACACATTTATAATATAAAGAATTTATAATTACATTGGATGACAATTTATTTGACTAGTCGGTAATAATTGGTTTAGGTGTAATTTTTTTTTTTTTTGTAGGGTGATTTGTAGAGTAATTGCTAATAGTTTGTTTAAATAGAATTTTTTATTTTCAAGTTGTAAAGGAGTTTTGTGATATTTATTAATTTTTTTAATCTATAATAATTTTGATTTATTTATTTATTATTCTAAATTTCAAATCATATTTGAAAGTTAAATATAATTTCAAAAACTAAAAAAAAAAAAACGTTGATTACATTTTTTAATTTTTCTTTTTTTTTTTAAGTACAAGTTGGGGAAGGGGACCACAAATCGTAGGCATTACTAATCTCAAATGAATGAGAGCTAAATACCGATTTTTGAGTTCAAACCCTTAACGGTGAAATTGAAATGAATTAACACCAATCAAGATAACCAATCGCGACATGATTACATTTTTAATTAGCATTAATTATAAACATTTTGAAAATGTGATATTATGTGAATAAGAACCATGTTTTTTTTTCTTAACAAAAAAAAAAAAGTTTATGAAAATATGAAATATATTTTTAAACTGTAAATTAGAATAATTTTAATTAACTAATTAAAATTAAATATATTAAATATTTCATCGAAAAAAAATATATATTAAATAGATAAAGGAAAAAAAATAAAAATGGTAAAACAAATTAAGAGATTCTTTTTTTATGACAAAAAATTCATATTTTAAGTAAATGAATAGAAATTATATAATAATAATAATAATAATAGTAGTAGTAGTAGTAAAAAAACAAAATAAAACATATCATAAAATTTTAAAAAAAAAACTAAAAAAATGAAATTGTGAAAAAATAAATGAAAATATATTAGATTAATTAAAAAAAATATGCCATATAGAATATATATATATATATATATATATATATAATAAAACAAGTAAAAAAATTAAAATATAATAACAAAACAAAATTAAAACATATCATAAAATGTTTTTAAAAAATTAAAAACATGAAAATTTTAGAAAAAAAGAATAAAGACCAAGGTATTATATGAGCATTAAAACAAAAATTGCTAAAATAAAATAAGAAAAGCGAAATTAAAAATTTTAAAAAAGAAAGGGGGAAGAAAAAAAGTAAATGATAAACTTGAAAAATAAATGGATGGCCTCATGATACATTAGGTTTCGCCACATGGCGCACTCCTAATTTGCGCTCGTTTTATGTTATAAAAAACATTCTATAGTTTTAACAATTTTTAGAAACCAATAAAAATAATAGCATAGCAGTATCTCTCCACCTTCCATTATTGTCAAACTAAAAAAACAATTTTAAAAAATATTTTTGTTCAACTCCAAAAAAATATAATAACGTTTTTATAAAATAAAATTTTAAATGTTACTGAATTTGAATATAGTGATCTTTGCATAAGTATCCAATTTTAACTTTTTTTTTTTTGTTTCCAATAACATTTTTTTTTATCGTTTATAATTATAACATCATTTTAAGAAAATTATATGTATAGTAAATTTAGGTTGGGTTTTTTGTTTTTTCCAATTTTGTCCCTAAGTGACTAAAGGCTATCGATAAATTAATTGAAAATTATTAGTTGAGCTGATTGAAAGTTATCAGTTGAACTGAGTGAAACGTGTATATTTTAGTCATTTTATAAGAATCAACTCAATTTTCTATACATGCGTCATTATCTTTAAAAATAGTGTTATTAATGATATTCTTTGGGGTTTTTATTTTATTTTCCTATACTTGTAAATCCTCTATATAGTACATACATAGAAACTGTTTTAACAGTTATGTGGTCAAAGAATTTGTCCATGTACGAACGGTCGCAACCAACCTATGGAAGAAGTTTTTTTTTTAGTTTTCAGTTAATTAAGAGATAAATTATAAAATTGATTCTAAAATTAAAATTTAGTCCATATAAATTTATAAATTAGAATTAAATATTTATTATCTAAAAAAAAATTATGATTTGTAGTAAATTTGAATTTAGTCTTATCATTTTAAAAACAAAAATTTAGTTTTTACTAACCAGATAAAACTTCACAAATAGTAAACTGTCATAAAGATAATTATCCATGTATTAGTGATGTAATTATTTTTGTTATAAAAGTTAAGAGTAGCAAATTTTGAAAATATGCATTTTCTTTTTATTTTTTTTTTCACAGAAATTCCAGTCACATGATGTATAAATACCTTGCTATATCATTTCAAGAACTTATACTCAAACTGAAAAACATTACTCATATCATTCAATTATGTGGTCTGTTTCAAGGCTTCTTTTCCTCAGCTTCTGCTTTTCTCTCTTTGTTTCAAGCTCGAGTTCCGAAGATGACAATCGAAAGGTTAATTTTATGTCTTTAAAACTCGTGTGATAACCATTTAATTTTTAACTTTTAATTTTTGAAAAATAAGCTTAATTTTACTTCTCTTTTTTCTTCTCTATCTTCTAATATGTAATTTTTTTCAATATTGTGTATACAGACGTATATTGTATACATGGGAAGTCATCCAAAAGACAAAATTTCAACTTCATCTAATCACATGAGAATGCTACAAAAAGCCATTGGCAGGTGAGATTATTATGATCATGGGTGTTAGTTATTACTGTTATATCAAAATGTCTTATATGATCAAATGTACAAATTAAATTGATCCAAGATTGAGAACTATATTCACGAATAAGGGCGTAAGCGGTTTGATTCTTCTCGGTTTGAAACCAAACCACCTAAATAAATATGAATAAAAACAACCGAACAAGTCATATAAACATAGGCCAACAACCCGGATCAATAAACCGACAGTTTATGCAATCGGTCGGCTGGATTATATGTAGTTTAATCTTGTAAATAACCCAAACCATCCAATCGAACTGATTACAACTCGAATCGATATCGATGTCCATCTGTTTGGATGATTTATTTATTTATTTTTCGATTTTCCTTGCATCCCTATTGACTCGAAGAAAAAACACTTTTGTTTCAGCACTTTCGCTCCACATCGTTTACTCCATAGCTACCAGAGGAGTTTTAATGGGTTTGTGGTAAAGTTGAGTGAAGTGGAAGCACAAAAAGTTTCAGGTACATTATTATTCCTAGACATCTTTGATTCATTTCAATTGATATTAGAGGAATTAATAGTCCTCCTATATTAAGAATGTAAGAATAACCTTCTTAATTATGTGAGATTATCTTCAATATGGTCTTTTTGGATGATACCTCAAATTTATTTTTATTAAACGAAATATTTGTTTAAATTTAATAAACTCTAATATCATATTAGATAATACAAGATAAGGTGTTCAGAGAACTCAAGTTGACAAATTGTGTTGGATTACTAATTTATTTAGGTTGAGTTTAAATAGATGAAAATTTCATAGGTTGAGTTGGCTCTCTTAAGTTGACTTTAAAAAAAAAAAAAAAAAAGAACTACATTTGAAGGTGGAGTTTCGAACTAGTAATTATTAAATTGTACAAAACATCACCAAAACTCTTTTCTTTTTTTGTGGTTTTTAGGTTGACAAGTATGTAATTGTTGTTTTTTCAATTTTAGTTAGAAACTTTAAAATATTTTTTAAAATCTTTCATATGTATACATCATAAAATAAATTAAAATTGAATGGTTAATGATTACATTCATTTCTCTAAAAAAAAAAAAAACTAAAAAACAAATATATATTTAAATAAAAATATATATAAAACTTAATGACCAAACTCAAGGGGTTGGTAGATTCATCAACTCAAAGTTTTGAGTTAGATTCAAAAAATTCTATCTCCAATCTAACCCAACCCATATGCATTGGTAACGTGAAGTTTCATCTAAAAATCATTTAATATGAATTAGACGAATAGTTTAACATATCTTATAAATACAAGAAGGTTTCATCACATTTCTAGTGCGGGATTCTCAACCCTCTTACATGGTTTTGATTTCATTTTTCTTTGACTAATGAAAGAAAAATTTGTTGCATGAACACACTTTTGGGTTTTCAGAAATGAAAGGTGTGGTGTCAGTTTTTCCAAATGAAAGAAAAGAATTGCACACAACAAGATCATGGGACTTCTTGGGTTTAACTCAACAACAATCTAGTCGAGGTTCATCCATGGAAAGTGATATCATTATTGGAGTATTGGACACAGGCATTTGGCCGGAATCTCCTAGCTTCAACGACACCGGATACGGCCCGCCGCCACCCAAGTGGAAGGGTACCTGTGAAGCCTCTGCCAATTTCTCGTGTAACAAGTACGTTCTTTTAAACTCTACATAGAGGACACTGTTAATTTCAAATAATATGAGAGTCAAATATCGATTTCCAGAATCGAACTTGTGACTATGACATTGAACTGGATTACTACCAAATAACGAAACTACTTGACCACTACTAACAAGTACATATTAATTTTGATGAAATATTAATTCTTTTCGGTTATGTATGTTTTATTTTGATGACATTTTAATTTGCTCTGTGTTTGTTTGTCTAATTTTTAGGGCTATTATAAATGACATTTATAATTGAGTAATACTTACGTAAGGGTAGGTAAGTATTTGCCACCTTAGAATCACGTATTTTTACTTCTTTTTTTTTTTAAAAAATTGACTTTGATTGATGGAAAGAGAAATGTTAAAGTAGAGAGAGGAATGCAAAAAAGTAAAAACATGTGGTTTCAAGAGTGAGTAAGTATTTCCAACATACTTACCCACCCTTAGGTAAATATTGCTCTTTATAATTTATCTTCAAACAAGTACATTCAAATAAGCTATTGTGATTATTCAACGGAATAGTTCATTTTTAACCACTTAAAATAACATTTTTAATCTTTGTGTCCACTTATGTACATTATTAAATGAAGTTTGATATTTGATTAATAATTTTATTAAGTTAATAGATAAAATAAAATTTAAATGTATATGCTTTTTTATCATTTATATATACGTTTTTTAAAAATTATCATCTATATATACATAATATTAAGAACTTTGCACTTAATATTTTAAAGTAAAGTTAAAGTATTATTTTTGTCTCTACATACTTTGAGTTTTATTTTAATCTCTAGACTTTTAAAATTTTAATTTTAGTCATTTTCATTTTTTTTTTTTTTTAAATTTTGATCCTTGGGCTTTCGGTTGTTTAAAATTTTATCCTTCAACTTTAGAAAATAATAATAATAATTTAGTACTTAATGTTAAAAGTTTTAATACAACTAAATAAAAAATGTAAACATATTTATAAAATTTAAGGAAAAAATGTTAATTTTTTTTTAAAAGAAATTACCAAAAAAATCGAGGATTTTTCATGTATGATTTTTAAAAAATCCAAGATTTTTTTGTTGTTGTTGTCAATCAAAAGGTGACAAAGATTTTCTTTTTAAGAAAAGTTACAAAAAATAAATAAATCTTGGGGAGTGATTTTGTGAGAGAGAGAAACTCAATTGAAGAAAAAAAAAGTTTTTGTAAAGGTCATTTTTCATGAATAATTCAGAAAAAAAAAAAGATAAAGAAAATTAATTATAACAAAAACTGATAACTGATATTTCACTCACTTGTGGCATTTCATCCTACAAACTAATAACTTCAATCAAGTGAAATTGATTGAAATCAATCAATTAAATATATAGAAAACAATAAAGTGAAATTGATTGGAGATAATAAAAGTTAAAATAGTAATATTAAAATTTGTTAACTACAACAAATTTCATTGTGATATTATAGAAATTTACTTTTACTTTTTTTTTTTTGAGAATTAAAACGGTCTTAATTTATCAAAAACCCTTTTCAATATCATATAATTAAAATTTACTGAACACTAACTTACGTCAACTAATAATTATTATTTTTAATTCAAATCATTGAAGATGAAAATTTTAATTGGAAATTTTTTTTGGATACTCATATCGATATTCTACTCTTTTAAACTAAATTTAATAAATCTTAACTTAGTGTCTAACACGATATTGAATATTGAATACAGTAAAATTATTGGAGCTCGATCATATCGAGTCCATGGTTCATATCCACAAACTGATATCCAAAGTCCAAGAGATTCACAAGGCCACGGAACACACACAGCATCAACAGTGGCAGGCGGGTTCGTTAGGCAAGCGAGCATGCTCGGTCTCGGCTTGGGCACAGCGAGGGGAGGAGTCCCATTGGCCCGAATTGCTGTCTACAAAATATGTTGGTTTGATGGCTGTTACGACGACGACATTCTTGCTGCATTCGACGACGCCATTGCTGATGGGGCTGACATGATATCTCTCTCGGTCGGAGGAAAAAACCCGAAGGATTACTTCAACGACTCCATAGCCATTGGAGCTTTCCATGCAATGAAGAATGGAATCCTTACGTCAATGTCTGCTGGGAACAATGGTCCATACCCTTTCTCAATTACAAACTTCTCGCCATGGTCTTTGTCTGTGGCGGCCAGCACTATTGATAGAAGATTTTTGACTGGAGTTCAACTTGGAGATGGAAAAAGATTCAATGTAAGTCACTCAATCACTAATTCAACCACATGTTTTTTGATATTTGAAAACTAAGTTTATGAACATTTTTTTAATTTACATTTCTTTCTTTTTTTGTTTTATTATTATTTTTTTTTTAAGTTTGTTTTTTAATATGTTTTTTAAAATTTATTTTTTAAAATTTTAAAAAATACAGGATTTTTCGTGAATAACAAAAAAGAAAAACAAAATTATGGATGCCAAATTTTTAAAAAAAAAAAAACAAAAAACAAAGAACAAAAAGCAAAAAAAGAAATGATAGAAACAGATTCTTAAGCCCACATTTGATAATCATTTGGTTTTGTTTTTAAAAGTTTAGTTTTAAAATTTCTTACAATGTGTTCCATCTAATCTACAATATATCATCTTTTCTTAAGAAATTATGTGAATGCTAATTAAATTTTAAAAACAAGCTTTTGGTTTTTTTTTTTTTTCTTTTGAAATTTTGGTTTGGTTCTAAAAATATAGATAAGATGTACATATCTAAGTAATAAAAAACACATATTAAGATAATTATTGTAGGCTTAAATTTTAAAAAAAAATTAAAAACAAAATGATTATCAAATGGGGCTTTGATGGCTACGAAACTTATGACTTCAATTAATTAAAACCGATTGAATACATTTAAGTGAAGTAGATTAAAAACAATAAAAGTTGAAATATTTTGTTGCTAAGAAAACGAAAATCAACAGACAATCAAAAAATATTGAAACGCAGAAGAAGAAGAACACAGAAATTTACGTGATTCACTAATGTTGTGTTAGCTAGTCCACGGGGAGGAGGCACAATTTTATTAAGGAGAACGGTGAAAATACAGAATGAATATCATGGAGGTTAGAGTTTAATTCGAGTTTATATAAACACTCTCATTAAATCCTATTACAGATAAAGGTCCAATTACATAAAAGACCTATATACGAAATAGAAACACCAATACATATTTCGTTTAGGTTTCAGTGGCGTTACCTCCAAATTTTCACTCGCTGACCAGATAGCGAGACCTTTAACTCAGTAATCGTAAGACATTAAATCGTTCCAGGGATACTCAATATTCGTTTAAATATTTTTTAATAAAATTAGTATAATTAAACTATGGATGCAAGAAATTTTTATTTATAATAAATTTCCTAAAAAATATATGGCTTGAGTTTTTAAAATAGAAACACAAAATAGTAAAAATAATATTTATGAGATTAATTTTGAATCTTACTAAGTTTTATTTTGAAAAAAACTTCCTTACATATGAATCACTAAGCGAACCCAACATTTTTCCTACATCACTCCACTTGATACCACGCAAGTAAAGTGTTGAATTTGTTGGTTGTTTTAAATAGGTTAAAAAATAATTCAAAATTATTTTGAAGTAGTGAAAACAAAATTACTTATCTAAAAATTATGGGGAAATTATCATAATTTAAAAAAATAAATTTAAGAAAAAATAATTATACAATAAAAATTAAGTATTTGAAGTCATCCATTATAGAGTTTTTAATTATTTTTTTTTTAGAAAGAGTTAATCAGAATATATACACAGTGGAAGACTAATAACTTTTTGTTTTGTTTGACAAACAACGTTAAAATTTGAACTTAAAAAAATGACTATTAACGGTAAAAGTGAAAAGAATATACAGAATTTAATAAAAACAGTTACAATAATTTTTTTTTTTTTTTTTCTGCGCATAAGAACTTAAAAAATGACTAGTAACGATAAAAGTGAAAAGAATATACAGAATTTAATAAAAACAATTACCATAATAAAATTTAGTTTTTTTTTTCTGCGCATTAGAGTTTAACTTTTTTTATATTAATTCAACAATGATAGTTGGAAGTTTTAAACCCACAACTTTCTTATTATAAGCAACACTAGTGTTATTGAGCTATTATTTTTGTTGATAAAAAAATTGTACTTTTTGAGTATAATATATGAATAAATAAATAAAATTATTGGGTAGAACTCCACTCCAAATATTATAAAATTTTGTATTATTCAATATTAAGTCTATACTGTCGGGTTTTTTTTTTTTTTTTTTTTTTTTTTTTGAAGAGCTGTACTGTTGGTGTTGGATTTAATTTTATGGAACTGATATAGATTCTTTTTATGAAAAAAAATATATATATTATAGGGAGTCACCATTAATACATTTGATTTAAATGGAAAGCAATATCCACTGGTGTACGCCGGAGATATACCAAATACTAGGGATGGCTTTGATGGATCTATGTCCAGGTAATATTACTCCATTTTCAACTTTTTACTTTAAATTAATAATATTTGGAGAGGAAAGAATTCGAGCTCATAACCTTTTACTCACATTTTATTATATCATGAATATACTCTTTGACATTCAATATTCAACTTAACAACCTTGTATATATGAAATCGATTATCCATTGACTTACGTTATTAATTTTTATATAATTTGTTTTCATTATGGTTCCAACAATTAATTGATTTATTAAAGTATCTATCAAATTATATAACCAAACTGTTATGAAAACGATAATAATAATCAATCGAAAACAGTAAAAATGTAAAAGAAAATACATAGAATTATGTGGTTCACTAACAGTATGTTTAGCTACATCTACAAGTAAATGAGAGAACGATTTTATTAAGGAGATAGCAAATATAGAATAACGATCAATTGAAGCTAGGTTTTTATGAAAGTTCATAGTGTGAACTCTAATAAAACCCAATATAGATAAGGCCAAAATTGCATAAAAGCCCATATACATAAATAAAAACTTAATTGCATATTTTGTCTATATTTCGAGGACGTCCCATCATGACCGGGCAACGAGAGCTCCGATTAAGTAATTGTGGGGCATCAAATAGTTTAAAGGCATATCTAAACACAAACAATTATTTATTTTTTGTAACTAATTATAGTAAATTTGTTTCACCTCTTTTTTTTTTTATGTAAAAAGAAAATATGATATTTGGTTTTTTTGTGAAATAGATTTTGCTGGGATAACTCAGTGGACAAGGAGTTAGTGAAGGGTAAAATTGCCCTTTGTGATTCATTTGTATATCCATGGAATGTGAGTTATTTAAAAGGTGCAATTGGGATTATAATGCAAGACAATCGTCCACAAGATGCCACATTCTCATTTCCCTTGCCTGTCTCCCACCTTGGCTCAGAACAAGGAGAACTCATTTCTTCTTATATCAACCAAACTAGGTAACCTAATTTAATTAAATACTTTAGTATAACTCATTAATAGTAAACTTCATGATATTATATTGATACTTAATTACATGATATCATTTACAGCCTCCCAACAGCAACTATATTAAAAAGCATAGAAGGAAAGTTTAGATCATTCCCTTTTGTTGCATCTTTCTCTTCAAGGGGTCCAAATCCAATAACCCTCGACATTCTTAAGGTGATTCTAAATTCAATTTTATTTTATTTTATTTTAATAAGGTAAATTTTATGATGATTTTTGTGTTTCTGGAATTTCAGCCAGATTTGAGTGGGCCAGGAGTTGAAATTCTTGCAGCATGGTCTCCTATAGGTTCACCTTCAGGAGCTAAAGATGATAATAGAAAACTTTTGTACAATATAATTTCAGGGACTTCAATGGCTTGTCCACATGCTACCGCAGTTGCAGCATATGTTAAATCATTTCATCCTTCTTGGTCTCCTGCTGCACTGAAATCAGCTCTCATGACAACAGGTAATTATAATCAAATATACTTCGATATCAACTCGAATTCATGAAGGGTATATGGATGAGGGGATCCAATAGTTATTACTTGATGAGAGAGATCTTATGCGAAGAATTTTAATGAGCATATGCACGAACGAAGAAAACCAATACTGTTTGGAACTTCACTTGACCGTCCGTCCCGTCTCATCTTGATTTGATGGTCAATAACATGGGACATACTGTCGTGGACCAAGAAATTACCCGACCCCGTACATCTGACAGTGCTTCTTGAGGCTCCACTCTCCCCGTAAGGCCCGAGGTAAATAGCACAATACGGTACGGTATGCCACAACCCAACCCGAATGGGAAGAAGAGGGTCACGAGAGACATTCAAAAAGAAAGAAGACGGGTTAATTGTGAAAATGGGTCTTTTTAAAAAACTTATTAAAATGGGTCATTTATTTATAACTATTCAATCATTTTTAACCATTCATTTTTAATCATTCATTTCAAATCAATCAAAATAACTCGTTTTTAATAATTTATTTTTGAACTACTAAAAATAACTACTCATTTTAAATACATTCAAACAAGATTTTGACTCTAATTCCTCTACACAAAAACTACATCCAAACGAGTTTTTAGCACAATTCTCAATTTTTAACTCTTCAATATAACTCATTAATCTAAATCCTACCTAAATATGTCAAACAAACACCCCCTTGGTGATGTATTATCAAATGGCCCCTAGCTTAACGAAGATAGAAGTAATTTTTTTTTTTTTACAAAGAAAAAGATGACTTTACTATAGTCATCACCAAAAATCAAGAAGAAGGTGACTCTTCTATAATCATCACAGCATAAAGCCAAAAAATTAGACCCATTTTGACAATAAATTTAAAAAATGACCCATTTTAATAGTAAGTTTTTTAAAAAGACTCATTTTCACAATTAATCCCCACGAACGAATCTATAAAACTTATTGAAGGAAACTAACCGAATGTTAATATATATTTTATGCAGCTTTCCCCATGAGAGCAGAACTTAATCCAGATGCGGAATTTGCATACGGTTCTGGCAATGTAAATCCATTAAGTGCGGTGGAGCCTGGATTAATCTACAATGCTACAGAAATTGATTATGTAAAATTTTTATGTGGTCAAGGTTATAGCACAAGGAGGCTCCGACAAGTCTCCGGAGACAGCAATACTTGCAATTCCGCAAACAATTCTGAAAAAGCTTTCAACCTAAATTATCCTTCCTTTGTTCTTTCCACCACCATTTCAACCTCATTCAACCAAGTTTACAAAAGAAGGGTCACAAATGTTGGCTCAAAAAATTCAACTTATAAGGCTTCAATTTTTGCTCCTTCAGGACTTAACATTACGGTGAAACCTTCTACTCTATCGTTTAAAGCTTTGGGAGAAGAGAAAAACTTTGAAGTTACAATTAAAGGAAGTATTGATAGTGGCATTGCATCAGCTTCCTTGGTGTGGGATGATGGTCAACACAAAGTTAGGAGTCCTATAACAGTCTTTGATCCTTATGCATTGTAATTAGTTCACTATTTGGTTATCTCACTTGCCAAACTCTGTTTGACCCAATAATAATTGGCATGTCTCTTGAACTAAAAAAGTTGTATCGTTTAATTTCAAATAATGTTGTAATACAATAAAAAAGAATGAAATGAATGCATCCATGTATTTGTTTTTTATATGTACAAAATTTAAATAAGTTTTAGTTTTCTGTATGGTGCTTAATTGCCTCTTAATTTTGTTTGTTGGGGAGGGGTAATTAAATTGTGTTCGTAAGAAGAACACCCCAAAACTAAAAAGGAAGATATTCTATTACCTAAGACATTACCAGCTCGTCTCTACACTGTAGTATCGAGATACATCGAAAAATTGGAGATGCAATTGGGGGAGTTTTCACTCATAAATATGATTCTAAAATGTCTGTTTAATAATTTTTTTTTTTTTTTTTAATGTAATAATAAATTTGGCTCCTAAATTTGAAGATTTATATTTAATAGATACTTGTCACGAGAGTAATATTAAATCGATATAAGTGTATATCTATATTTTCTGCTAAGCCTCAGTCCGATAGAGGTGGCAATAAATCCCCACTTTGCCAGGGAATGTAGGAATGCGGAGAAAAAGTTCCCTACAAGTTAAATAAAGACAAGAAAAGTGTTATGAAAAAAATTGTATTATTGACAACTCAAATTATTGATTTATTTGAATCATATATATATATTTTTTGAGAAGCTGTTTGAATCATACAAACATATGAAATATGCATACAAATGTTTACAAATTTAAGCTTCAAATATTTTATTTTTCGTATAAATATTTAATAAGATAAATATTTTCTTGAATAATTGATACTTGTATAGTTCCAAAACAAAAATTATTTCCTAACAAATTTTGAGGGAATGTGCATTAAAATAAGCTATGAAAATGGAGATGATAAAGTCATCTTCATCCTTACTCCAATTTATATGCATCTCTACTCTTAGAAATGGAATTAAAAGAATTACATAAAATAACTTCAAATTTTCAGTAGGATCTCTAAACTTTAATTTTCACTTTTATTCAAGAACTTCGAAATATCTTTTTCAAAATACAATTTTGAAATTGTACCAAAAATATCTTTTATGAAAAGAAGGGATGGAAATAGATTGACAACTTCTGCTAAAAGGTTTTTGGATGAAAAGTTAACAAGGAGTTAGGAGAGAAGTTAAGGTGGTTTTGAATATATTTGATGGTACAGAGATTATAATAACAGCTTCTTTAGATATTTGTAGAAGAGTATGAAGTTTTGTTATTTATAAATGATATGTTATTTATGAATTTTTTTAATAAAACATAATCTGTTTTTATTTGTTTATTATTAAAAATCTCTAAGTATTATATTTATGTTTAGAAGTTTATTTACTAACATTATTTCATTTATTTTTCTTTTCAATCTATTTTTTAAATTTTAGTCATAATACTTTTTTTATGATATAATTTTGTTTTATATTTTAAAGAATCACATAAAAACTTTATAAATTATGTGATTTGATGACAATTAATGTTAATAATATTATATTAGATGAATAGAATCAAAACAAAATGAACTATGAAATTATTGCTAATTTCAAATTACGAAACATATTTTGAAAACATGATATTATGTGTGAATGATAAAAAGTTCTAATTAATTAGTTCAAACTTAACAATATTAAGTAAATGAAAAACATTAATAAAGTTTTAAAAACAAAAAAAATAAAGTTGATTATAAAACTACTAATAATTTTAAATTACAAAATATAATTTTGATATATGAAATTGATTATAAAATTATTGTTACTTTTAAATTTCAAACAATATGCTTTTTTTTTTTTAGAAACATTTCAAACACTATGTTAGTTGAAAGAAAAATTAAGTATATAAAAAATATAAATAAAAAATAAAATTGATTTTGAAAATACTAGTTTAAAATTACAAAATATATTCCACAATAAAAATGTTGAGAAGAAAAAAAGTATATAAAAGAGTTATTTTAAATTCTTATTTTGCTAGAGGAGTTTATTTAACTACTAAAAACAAACTGCTCTAAAAGAATTCAAAGTTGTAAGTGATATCATTTAATATTTAGAGAACCCTAAATTATCCATATTTAAGAAATGTCATGATTTATCTTTTCATTTCTAAACACCTAAATTAATTTAGGTCACTTTTTTTTTTAAATCAAAAAATTAACAAAACATGACTCAAATTAAACCTATAAGTGGACATGAAAAAATAAATCATACTAAAAAACCATGTAAATTTTCAAAATAAAATTAAACAAAAACAAAATGCGACATAAATGGGATAAACAAGAGTGAAAAATCGATTTTCAAAATCAAACTGGAACTGAATTACTATCGAATCATGAAACCAATACCAAACCAAACTTTTTGGTAAGGGAGTAGTTGGATTCAAATGATATTGAATGCCACCAAAATTGCTCTGTATTATTTATGAATCGTACAATATTATTGCACCAAATTTACGGAGAAATTTAATTCGCGTTCAGAATTGTGACTGATAATTTCTTAAGGAAAGAGAAAGGAACGGCGCATGATCCTAACGGCCACAAAAGACCAGCGAGCAGAATTTGCAGGAAGGCGCCAAAATATCCCAAGGCCAAGAGAATCCAAGCGATCAATGGAAGCGCCACTGCTAAACGCCGTCGCCGAGCCGGACTACGAGCCGGCGAAAAGCTTCAGTGAGCTCAATAGCGTGTTCTTGACTGAGACGACGAAGCTCTGGAAGATTGCGGCGCCGATCGTGTTTGGTATCATTTGCCAGTACGGAATCAACTCGCTCACCAGTATTTTCGTCGGCCATATCGGCGATGTCGAGCTTTCTGCCGTTTCTATCTCTGTCTCCGTCGTCGGAACCTTCGCCTTCGGATTTATGGTATGGTTTCCTTTTCTCTTTCACTCTTGGCTCTGTTTATAGACTGTACTGAGTGTAGGATTATGTTGTTTTTCTTTTTCATAAAGCAGAAAAGGATCAGAAAAGGATCAATCTGTATACATTAACTTTTGATGTAGGGCCATGACTGGATGAGTGCTTTTTCTTTCTTGTTTTGCTCTTCAATTGATGCACGTCCTGAAATTAGCTCGCGAACAAATATTATGCAAATATATCAATTGTTTTTCTCAGATCTGAATCACGAGAACAATTTTTTTTCTTCGATTTCTAGATCTAGAAAAATTATTGATATAATTGTGCGATATCTAGTTCTTTTCTACCTACTCTGCAATAATTTTCCTTTTATTTTGTTAATTTCTTATGCTAGAAGCTGTGGTGTAAATGTAAAACCCCGAGCCAAGTTTATTCACACAAGAAGTTGAGAAATTATGTGATCGGAAATCAGAACAATGTTAGCGATTGGGAGGTGTTTGGATGAGGTTTTGTATGAGGAGTTAGGTTGAGAAGTTATTTTAAGTAGTTAGAATTGAGAGTTGTAAAAAACTTGTTTGGATGTCGTTTTTATGTGGAGGAGTAAGAGACATCAACTTGTTTAGATGTAGATTTTAAATTAGTAATTATTTTGAGTAATTAAAAAAAGAATAATTAAAAATGAGTGATTAAAAATAAATTATTTTGAGGAGTGAGAAATGAATAAATAGAAAGAGTGGTTAGAAATGTGAAATTATTTTGAGTAGTTATAAATGAATGATAAGAACAGAGTGGTTCGAAATGAGTTATTTTTATTAGTAAAAATTAGGAGTTATTTTAAGTAATTACAAATAACTCGTTTTGATGTAGTTTTTCAAAGAGGAGTTAGTAAATCGTCAATCTAAATCTTCCTTAAATATGGCAAACAAACATCCCCTTGCAAATTCTAAAATGCTTTGAGGTTATGAGTTCATTGACCACGTACATAGGAAATACGACAGATGTTTCATAAGAATAGTGAAATGTGCTAGACCGGCTCGGAAAAACCTGGATGAAAAATAGATACTACTAGTAACAATGGATTTTGATTCAAGTTGCTCAAATTAATGACCTGATTTTGTTCTTGAGTAGTATAGGAATATCTTTTAATTCTCCTCATGTTGTTCAAGTTTTTCTATTCTCGACTATTGTTAAGTTTAATTTTCTATAAAATGTAGCTTGGTATGGGAAGTGCACTGGAAACGCTGTGTGGTCAAGCTTATGGCGCTGGACAAGTTTACTTGCTTGGTGTTTATATGCAACGTTCATTGATTATTCTCACAGTTTCCTGCTTCTTCATTCTACCAATTTACTGGTGGGCTGAACCAGTCTTGAAGTTTCTAGGACAGAAAGATGAAATAGCTGAAGTTGCAGGATGGTTCACAAGGTTGCTAATTCCCGAACTCTTCTCTCTAGCGGTCGTCTTTCCCACATCGAAGTTCCTTCAAGCCCAGAGCAAGGTCAATGTCCTTGCCTGTATTGGGTTTTTCGCCTTATTATTACATGCTGCAATGCTCTGGCTCTTTATTTTTGTGTTCAACTGGAACTTAACCGGTGCAGCTATTGCTAGCAACATCTCAAGCTGGGTTACTGCTATAGCACAAGTTATCTATGTTGTTGGCTGGTGTAAGGATGGATGGAAAGGTTTGTCGTGGTCGGCTTTCGATGATATATGGGCATTTGTTGGCCTTTCCCTTTCATCAGCTGTAATGCTTTGCCTAGAACTCTGGTATATGATGAGTATAATTATTCTTACTGGCCATCTCGATAATGCAGTATATGCTGTTGGTTCCCTTTCAATTTGGTAAGAACAAAACTTTATGCCACTCTTCATTTTATCTTATGACTTATCAATGACATCAAGTTTTACTAATATAACTATCGTAATTTATAAAAGCAAAAGTTAAGTTTTATGTTTAACAGGAATTGCTTGAGAATCCATAACAAGTTCATGCACAATAATGGGATTATAGAGTGATATGACTAGGAAATAGAAACCTTGCGAATTGTAAAGTATAAAAAAATAATGTATACCTTTGTTAGGAACTTGAATGTAAAGCAGGATTTGGAGTTTTGACTGATCCATTTCCTTCTGTTTTTCCAGCATGAATATCAACGGGTTTGAAGCAATGTTATTCATTGGTATAAATGCTGCCATTAGGTATGTGATAAATGCATTATACTTGTCTCTCTGAAGATGATCTCATATGAATAATTTACTTGGAAGATGATTTCATATAAATGAATTGTCAAAAAAATAGAATGGGGTGGTAATATACCACTGTTTGGTAGATTTTGGGGATAATATTGGATTACTAATGGTGATGTTCCAGAACAATTTCTATTGTTGCTTCTACCTTCCATTTAAACTCGATTCCAGTGATGAACTGGTATGAGAAATAAATGCGGGTTATTTGTGAACATTAGTTTTGTTTAGCCAAAGTTCTTTATTTGACCTCTGTATTTAATGACTATTGTTAGTATGCTGAATTTGCATTTGTTTCACCTTAGTTTTTGTTTAGCCAAAATTCTTTATTTGACCTCTGTATCGTCGTGTTGTGTCGTATCTGTATCTGTGTTCTGTGTCCGTATCACTACATGTGCTTCATAGGCTTCTACCTTCATTCCAATCTCGTTTCCAGTGATGAACTGATTTGAAAAATAAATGCGGGTTATTTATGAACGTTAGTTTTTGTTTAGCCAAAGTTCTTTATTTGACCTCTGTATCTAATGACTATTGTTAGTATGCTGAATTTGCATTTGTTTCACAATTCCTAGCGTGCGGGTTTCCAATGAGCTTGGACAAGGACATCCAGTGGCGGCCAAATATTCTGTCTATGTTACAGTATTTCAGTCTTTACTTCTCGGATTACTTTCCATGGTGATTATTTTAGTCACGAAGGATGATTTTGCTGTCATTTACACCAGCAGCAAAGATATGCAAGTTGCTGTTGCTAAACTGGCATACCTTCTTGGAATCACCATGGTTCTTAACAGTGTTCAGCCAGTAATTTCAGGTACCAAATCTACCATGCTTTTACAAGTCTGCACTGAATTAGTTAATAAGATTTTCCCTTTATCTTTTGACTTTTTCCTGAGTTTTTTTTTTTTTTTTTTTTTTTTCAGGCGTTGCTATTGGAGCTGGTTGGCAAACGTTGGTAGCATATATCAATCTTGGATCCTATTATGCTTTTGGTCTCCCCCTTGGTTATTTTCTTGGATATACAAAACAATTGGGAGTTCAGGTTGGTAAAATTTCATTTTCTTAATAAATGTAAACGAATGGAAAATACATTGATCTGATAATATCATTTTCGGTCTAGCATGAGAGATGAGTGGTTGTGGAGAAACTCTTGTTTGGTATAAATGATTCTAAAGGGGTGTTTGTTTGCCATATTTATGGAGGATTTAAAATGAAGATTTGCTAACTACTCCTCAAAAAACTACATTCAAACGAGTTTTTGTAACTACTCAAAATAACTCTTCATTTTTACTACTCAAAATAACTCCTCATTTCTAATCACTCATTTTTAATCATTCATTTATAACTATTTAAAATTACTCCTCAATATTAACCACTCATTTCTAATTATTAATTTCTAACTTTTCAAAATAACTTATTTTAAATTCACATCTAAACAAGCAATTGTCTCTAACTCCTCTACAAAAAAAAAAAAACCACATCTAAAAGAGTTTTTTGCTACAAATCCTAATTTTTAATTACTCAAAATAACTCTTCATCCAAAACTTCATCCAAACACCTCCTAAGTTGTTGTGACAGAAAAATCTTATTTGGTATGAGAAGTTTGAGAGTGATTTGACGTAATTGCAGATGTGGTAGTGTTTATGAGCACCTTTTGGGGCCGCTTCTACTAAACGTCGAATTGGCCCAGACCCACCGCTTCCCAACCCCTCCAAACACTTTTATACAAACAGTCTGAGAGTTTAAAACATCTTACCATTTTTTGTAAGTCAAATCAAAGATAACATATATATTTTTCATGATCACAGGGACTGTGGGGAGGCATGATTTGTGGACTTTCTCTCCAAACCATTCTGCTTCTGATCATACTCTTTAAAACAAACTGGACCCACGAGGTAAGTTTAATTTTTAGTAATTCCCTATCTATCTCTTCCTCTCTTTCATTATTTATATAACATTGACTTGGTTTTACCATTCTGCTTATTTAAAATTAGTATTAATCATCATTTTAATCACACTACCTTATCTAACTAACGATTTATTTACCTCCGAGACTAAAATGAGTATTATTGAAATCTCAAACATAAAAGTTTTCAACTTTGAAATATAGGGATCAAATTGAAAACTACATTCTCAAATCTAAGGATTAAAAAAGTTTTTTTTTTCAACAAAATAATATTTTTTAAAAAATTATGCTTAAAATAGGGAAGCATTTGATTAGTGCATAATGCTTCTCTCATAGAATTTATCCAGCTCATTCTTAAAAGAAAAGATTTTAAATTGATCAGGTACCGTCTTAAAATTACATTGAGTTTAGTATCAACTTATTCACCGTCACTTTTAGAAGTGTATGATAAAAAAAATTTAATGATTATATGAAATTTTTTTTATTAAATATCTTATAAGCACTTTTGTTATAATCATTCTCAAACCCAACATGTTATTAATATATAGGCAAACATAATTGATGCACATAAATAATATATGACTTATGGCAACATTTCTCTTTAAATTTTTGGGCATTTTAACTAGGAATTATTCGATAACTTTTTTCTATCATTATCGGCTTAATCGACTCACAATTCTTGTTTACATTTCGTATAATCATCTTGTTTGAGATCTCATCTATTATCATTGGTTATTTGAAGTATGTTATTTAAGATCTCACACATTTCTATTCCTATGTTTTTACTTGCCAGGTATTCTTTAGCACTCTTTCGATAATTCTTTATAACACATTTATATATGAGAATTTACCATCAACAGCACATTTTACTTCTTCTATTATATTTACAGCACAATTTTTAAAATAATTCATTTATAGCACATTAATTTCTATCACTAATTAGTGATAGAACTCAATTTGGAATTCTATCACTAATAGAAAATTCAACTAGTGATAGAATGAGTTTATTATTGATCGAATTCTATCACTAATAGAATTCAACCAGTGATAGAACTCAATTTAAATTTTCTGCTATAAATGAATTATTTTTGATTTTGTGCTATAGATGGAAATATTTTACTTTTTTTTGTTATACATGCAAAATCCCCTTTATATATCTACTAAATTGTTTTAATTTCCATTTAAAAAATTAACTTACAAAATTACACTGACAGGTAAATCAATCAGTAGAACGGATGAAAAGATGGGGAGGACAAGAGGTCAAAATTGGCAATACAATTGATTACATATGAATTAGATCTCACAAAAACAGCTTAGCTTAGTTTGGAAGCTTTTTTTTTTTTAGTATTATTTATGTTCCTTAGTTCTTCATGCTAGGTTTAAGAACTTGACTGCTGATTATTGTTTACTTTTTTTTAAGAAAAACCATCCATGTGATAAAAAAAAATATCATAATTTGATTGTTAGTCAACAGTCGAGTTCTTTTCTCCCCTTACGCAAACACTGCAGTTCGATCTTTTTTCTAAATTGTTCTTCTAAACTTTCAAAATCTTACCAAAATCATTCAATGTTCACTCATTTTTAAATTTGATATTTGATATGAAAATAAGTTGATTATCTCACATTGCAAAGGTCTTAAGGGACTAGGGATGGCCATGGCTCCCTCCCCTTCCAAAATTTTGAAATTTGTGTATTTTACATATATAAATGAATCTATATTGTACTTAAATACATTTTTTTGTCATATATGTCATGACACCCAAATTTTTTTAATATTCTTTTATATGTAAAGTCATCATTCTTATGAACCCCAAGTAATATTTGGCCCCTCTAATATTTATTATCTAGATTCCCCCTTGGGATTTTCAGTTCAATAAAAAATGAAATATATCATCTTGAGGGGACAAGTCGAAGATTCTACATTAGAAGTGTGAGGAAACCTTCTAACATTTATAAGATCCGTGAATTACTCCTTTCATCACCAATTAATTTTGAGATGAATGATGTACATACTATCTAATAAGATATAATTTGGAAATAATATGTAATAAATAGGGTCTGTACCATTTTCTTTTTTAAATTCAACAACAATTGGGCTTTGGGATCGAATCTATTACCTCATGGGGTCATATTTACTGGAGTTTTGCTTCACTATAGATTATTCAATGTATGAAGCTGTTTTGTGAGTAATTGACCTTTTTGCTAGCTATATGTTTTTTAAATATGATTCAACAGTGAAGGACTAGATCAATTTAATATCTATCTTATTTTTCTTTATTGAGTTTAACACAATTGGAGTGCTACTCTTCAATGTTCAATTTTCAATCTTACCAACTTTAATCATTCAATTCGCTCGTTTTTAAATTTGATATTTGATATGAAAATGCATTGATTATCTCACATTGGAAATGTGAGCTAACCACCTACAAATAGGTGTGTTACTCTTCTCCTTACCAATTAAACTCAAATGGATTTTCCGTCCAATAAAAAATAAAATTGAGATTTAATTTAAATTTGTGAACATAAATGAGGTATCATCTTGAAAAAACAAGTTGATTCAAACATTTTATAAGATTGGTGAGTTACTCTCATTACCAATTGGTATTGAGATGAATGTTCATATTATCTAATAAGATACAATTTGGAGATAATATGTAATTAATAGGGTCATATCATTTTCTTTTTTCGAATTCAACAATAATTGAGTTGGGGGATCGAATCCATAATCTCGTCATGTTATTATTGGAGTTTTACTTCTTTCGGTGCGTCCTATTATATTTTTAAAAACTAGGAATAAGCATTTTCATGTGAAAATACCATTATGCAATTTTGTGAGTCAGAAGAACTAAAATTGAGATTTTAAACATCTAAAGTAAAAATTAAAAGGTTTGGTTATAGTTCAAATTCCAAAATTGGCGTCTTAAAGAAGATAATTGACGACTCAAGTAGAGTCATTTGAATTGGGTTGTTTGCCCTAAAAGTTAAATATATGAAAAGTAATACTTACCAACTAAACGGTGTGTACCTTGATTATACTTACCCTCATATGTGAGGATTATATATCTACATAGGTATATATAAAATGAATTAGAAAACAAAAATAAAAAATGATGATTTGACTCATGATATATACCTATGTGGTACAATATTATTCTCATATATGTTAGTAAGTATGTTCAAAGTACGAACGTATAAGTTGGTAAGTATTACTCATCTATGAATTTCTAACCAACAAAAACCATTGCATAATCTATATGGCCTGAGTTTTGTTCTTTAGAAAAAATCATTTTTTTATTCAGCCCAAATTTGGTCTTCAAGTTTTAATTCCATCTATTCAAACATTGAATATAAATAACTGATAAAACTAGTACTTCATTACTCGAGTTCTTAGGTTTTGAAAAAATGTTAACTATAGATTATTCAATGTATGATGGTGTTTGTGTGAGTAATGGCCCTTTTTACTGTATGTTTTTTTAGTTCTTTTTACTATGTTGTTTGATGCTCAAATTAGGATATATTCGTAAACTTTTAAATATGATTCGACAGAACTTAATTTCTGCGGTAGTCATATGCTTGTCTCAAAGATTAAGTCATGCATGTATAAGTATGAACTAATTCAGACTATGAAACTGTACCTAGTTGATCCTGCTGGTAGTCATATGCTTGTCTCAAAGATCAACTGAATTTCTATCTTATTTTTCTTTATTGAATTTAACACAATTGGGATGTGAGAATTGAAATGATGTTATGACCTCTTTATCACGTTCTAAGTTTTTCTAAATGGCCGAGTTTAGACATTATATAACTCTAATTTATAGATATTTAATTATAATCATTATAATAATTAAGATGGCAAATTGTCGAGTGACCCCTATATTTTGAAAAATCATTTAAAAAAAATTATGAAGAATTGTTGAATCTAATAGTATTTGTCATCAAGTAGTCACGATGGTCTAAGGTGCTAGATTCAAGTTTTGGTCTACCATAGAAGATGTTATTATAAAGTCACGTATGTTGGTGCTAGATTCAAGTTTTGGTCTTCCATAGAAGATATTATTATAAAGTCAGGTATGTTTTGGCCTTCGAGAGAGAGCATGTACAAATCCTAGTCAATTTTTATTTGAAGAATTAATATATCTAATATTATTTGTTATCAAAAAAAAAAAAATCATGATAGTCGTGGTCTAATATGTTAAACTCAAGTTGTGATTTTCGAGAAAGGCAATATTATAAGGTCATATCTGTTATGGTCGGGAGCATGTACAAATCCCACTTAATTTTTATTTCAATTCTAAATTTCGGAAAATCATTAAAACAAATGTGAAAATTGATAAATCTAATAGTCTTTAATATAAAAAAGACAAGATGGGCGAAAGATCTAAGGTATTAAACTCAATATCATTTATTGTATAAGGCGCTACATTGAGTTCTAGCATCTGGAGAGGTCATGAGCTTATCAGCCCAATAGTGTCGTTGAACTTTAAAAAAAAACAAAAAGAATCAAATGACCTTCTTCCATTCAATTATCACCATAACTGCTTCACTATTGAATGGCAAAATTGGGGTTACAAACATATGGAAAGAATTTAGATTACCATTTTTATGCAATCAACTATAATTTAAAACAATGCAATCAGCCCAATTAATGCTGGCTCAAGTTACAAACAAAATAAAAAGCTCAAGAAAATGGGATGAGCCAATTATGCTAAGATACAGCGCCAGTTTTTCTTGTACTCGCTCCCTTTTATGACTCTCTTTTACTTCTCTGCCATACAAATGTCCACAAAACAAAAATTTGCATCTTTCTCAGGTAATATAATGCCTATAAATCTTCACATCCACCATTTATACTGAAATCTTGCAAACTCTTGCTTGCTTCCTTCCAAGTTTCCAACAGTAGCTTCTTCTGTTAGAATCGGGCTCTTTCGAATCAACCGAGTTACTGTGTTCGTGTACCGGAAAGCAGATCGTCTCTCACCTGCTCTAGTCTAGACATATGAAATAAATGCACCAGTCACTTCTGTAGCTCTACTCCAAAAACTTGAACTTCACGTTTATCAGTTATCTAAAACCAAAATGCTCCACCCCAAGATGTTGGAGGCGGTCCATTTCGAAACTACAATCCCGTAATAACGAGAAACGTGGGGTATTTGATTCAGCATCCAGCCTTTGTACTTAAAATATGATAATACCGCAGTTCAAGACAATCTCACTTCAAAGCATATGAAATAATTAACACAAAACTAACTTGTGAGTCTTTGTGATGAACCATTGCCATTTAATACTGTCACCAGTTTTCTTTCTTGGCCTAGCGATAAAATTTCTTGCACTCTTTCTGGCCAATCTGAATTCAATCTCCTTGCAAAGTCTTCTACTTCCCTGCGTTCAAGAGACTAACTAACTTATATGGTGACAAAAAGAAATGCATTTCCAACAAAAATGCTATCTACACGTATGAAAAATGTGATTCAGACTTCAATTCGGCAGAAGACTAGTACACAACATAGTTCTACATAAAAGCAAAAACATCTATTTTAGACAATATGGTTTATACAAGGGACTGTTAACCATGAAAACAGTCTTTTTTAAATATATATGATACGTGAGTGTCCATGCTCGCTTACGCGCACGGCGCACCTCGACCTTCTCACGAAGTCACGGGACAAACATTCTGGCCTTACAACATTTTGTTGTCAAAGAAACTCGTTGGAAATTCATTTCTAAGTAGGTGACTACTATAAATTGAACCCATGATTTTTGGATTCCCGAATACCATCTTGACCACTAGGCCAACCCATGATAGTTCAGTCTCTTCTTTTTAATTCAACAACATTTGGCGGTTGGAAATTTGAACCCATAACTTTTGGTGATGGCCCTACTGTCAGGATGGTTCATGCCATGCAACTAGAGTGGGTGTAAGCGACTTCGACGCTCACGTGTACGAAAAATGGATATGAAAAGAACTAAACTTCAGCCAATATTAATCTTCAAGACCTAAAACTATCTAAGTACCATTTTACTTGTAGCCCACGGTGCAAGATTTGAACATTTCACTCATTAATCAACAATATAGATAGGAAAACCAGAACTTCACAAATCAGAAATTAAAATCAAACATCTATAACCTTATAGCATGATAGCATGCATAAGAAGCAAATTGAACACTCGACAGTTGAATAAAATATTTTGGAAAAAGAGTACAATGTAATACAACATTTGTTTGACATATTTAACCTGTCAAGTTCCTCCTTCATTGCAGGATCTAGATCATCATAAATATCAGCATCATCAAACTCGATCTTAGGTGGACATATGGCAGCTGCTGAATCCTGTGATTTCACGGTTCTACTCGGAGATGACCCCAAAATCTTGTTGAACTCATTATTTTGGCAACAAGAAGGAAAAGCATCCAACTCCTGAACAACATAAGAGAGCTAATTCAATAATCACAGCTGGAAAAGAAAGGAACTTTTTGAAGCAAAGGACACATGATTAGACAAGCCAAATACAAAAAAATCATGCACAGATGCAAACCGCTATTTTATCATGGTTCCCATTTTCATTGGTTGAAGAAGAATCCTTCTGTTGATCTTTTCTCCTCCGATTTTTCTTTTTGTTTTTGTTCGCTTTAACTGCCTTTGAATCTGCACGTGGAATTGTAGTGGCTGAATTAAAAATAACAAATAAGAGACATTTAGCACTGAGAATCTCAAAAGAATATGGATCTCCCCATGTTAACAGGAAAATTGTTGCAAATCCTCATACATTGCAAAACCACTTGACAAGGATAGTAAAATTCAAGTTGCAGTACGAAGTCTAGAACATGAATAGAAAAAGACAGCAAAGTTAAAAGTTAAGACCATGAAATGAGAAAGAGCGTGAATGAACGACTGAACAATTCTCATGTACCTCTGTCTCCTCCATTTATAAATGACAAAAGGTCATCGACTGATCGATCATCCACGCGCTCCTCAATCTCAACATTCTGAAAAATGTGAAAAGAACAAGCTAAATTGCTAATGTGGGATCAAAATTATATGACATAACTCAAAGTCAGATGAAGTATACTAGTCAGAGCCTTGGAAAGGAATCTTATGATTATGTAATTTATATTTTCTTTATTAGAGAATACCACATCCTCTTTCTCCAATAACATAAGTTCTATTGATATAAATATTGTTTTCCATAATGAAAAAAAGGTAGTGCACCTTCAATTTCTCTCTCTCTCTTAATTCTTTCCTTTTTCGTGCATATAATCGATTTAAGAGCCGAATGCGTGGATCATCCGTTATGTTTCGCAAGGGCTCCAACTTCTCCTCCTGTACAATGGAATCTGAGTGAGACACTTAAATTGGAATATGTAAGTGTGAGTTGGAGTGTGGGCATGTTTATAGAGCACACCTCTGTGAGATCATCTGGTAAGTGAAATGTCTCCCTTATCTCCTCCGGAGTCTTTCCTTCAATTATCCGAGCAAGTGCTCGGCTAGTTAGATCGACCAAGGGTTTCAATTGGAGGCTATCAGCAGCAGACGTCAACTCACATAGTTTTTTTGTGTCCATGCGAATAAATTTCTCATCAAATGTTTTACGCTCCTATGGAAAAGAATAACTCATTTTCATTTGTAAAATGACAGCTCATTGTCCATAAGTAACAGCATCCCCCATAACTGATAGTGGTTACTAGTTAGAGGTAAGAACAGGTTCAGAAATATACCAACCTTATTGGAGCGACCCGGTACTTGATGGAACCTGCAATAGTCAAGAATTAAACCTAATATAGCAGGATTCACTCGCTGTGGAAGAGATATTGCATAATTTTTGGAGGATCCCATTCCCGTTTGGAGTATTTCTCGACAAATCATAGGGCAAAACATAGCAACTTCTTCTTCAACTTGTTGTATTGAGCCATCGGAAGTTTGAAGCCAAATGTAAGACTTCATCTGGAGCAAAACCACATTCCACAAGAAAAACTAAGGAACAGATAATGAAGTGGCTGATGCAACAACTTATAATAAGTGGGATTTTTGCTTAAACTATCGCCTACTGTGCACTGATCATCAAAACCCATAAGGAGATTTTCAAGGAGCTCTAAATGCATTAATGTGTCATACATATGATCCCAAAAAGGTGTGATATGAAAAAAAAAAAACTGCATAGAAATCTTTGTGCCTGGTTCTTAAACAAAGACAGATTCTTGGACCTAGCATAAATATATGAAACAATGTACCTCAGGTTTGACTACCGCCATAGAACTTTCAGTCATCTGATGTAGCACTACAGTAATAATCACGATCTTTCAGGAACAATAATCTAAGCACTTTGAACTTCCTCGCAGAATTAGAGAGTCATGTAGAAACAAATATTTTACTACTTCAAGGTCTTAACTTTGTCAAGATTCTCAGCCCTTTATCAATACTGCCAAAGTGAATTAAAAGGGGAACCCAGACAAGCATGTCTGTTATTGATAAAAGAATTTTAGAGAACTTGCACCATACAGAGGGGATTCATAATCAAGCAGACTAGCAAATAACAAAAAACCTGAAACCAAAAGAAATGAAATCAGGGATTATTAAAAATATATGCAAACTCAACCACTCACAACATGCAAACACGGGCTAAATAGGTACTAGTTACATGCAAATATAAAAGGACATGACATACCCGCCACAATAAGAAAAAGATGTGGACAAAACTCATTGTTAATAAGAACAGAGCATCATGTCAAGCTGAAAAAGTGAAATACACTATGGTCCAATCAACAACTATAGCTACACTTCACCATCACCCTTAACCCTCATGAACTTATCTAAGGTGCAAGAAGCACTTGATCACTATGGTCAACGAAAAACACAAGTTCAGCTACATTCTTCAATTTCAACCCCATTAATTGCATTATTCCATGCTTATATCAAATGATCCACCCAAAATCTAAAATCCCAGCGACAGAGGGACTAATCTCAAAAAAGCTAACCAAACTTTACCCTCAAAATCAAGTGTTAAAGCCGACACACAAAATATTGTTCAATTATAAATTTGGTGCAACCCTCTCTCTGCAAAACCCTTACCCATTTCGTCCAATCTCTCTCCTTCCCAAAGTGTGGATCCTCCGGCGCCAGGGAGGAGGAGAGGTAACCTTTGGTGAAGCTTCCCTCGTGCACCCATCTCTCCCGCACAGACTCTCATTCTAACCATGCAAACTTTCCATGTGATTTCTATTTTCCCCGAGCATTTAGTCACACCTAAACTCTCCTTTCTCCTCCACGCTCTTTGTTGAGCTATTCTTTTCAGCACTCATGGTCATCGCGCTCCAACTCCATCATAGAGTCCACATCGACATTCACCACTCTTTCTCGTCCTCTAACGCCCCAAGCCGCCACAACTATCCTACATTTATCCCCCAACTTTGGTGTAGGTGTGTAGCTCCGACATCGATGTATTTTCTCCTTCAACGGTCGGCACTCCTCCTGTTCCATTATCACCAAGACTTACTCCTCCAGCGCTATATCTGTTTTTTTTATCTCTGCACTGACACCCAACCGAGATGGCTTCTTTCTAGTACATGGGACGTGAACTCGACAAATCATTTGTTCATCTTCGTTGGGATGCTACCGATCGGTTACGTCTACATTGATAGATCTCCTCCTCTCGGTTTCATCTACCCTGATCTCCACATGCATCGCTGTTTTGGACATATTCCTTGGGAAGCTCTGGCGGCCTGTACACATTTTTTGCTGCTATGGTAGGGCTAGGATACACTGAACACTCGCCTCTTTGCCAAGATCATCTATATTCCCCGACGAATCTATCACCATCTCATACAACATGTTATAGATTATTCTCGGTTTTGCTTATATCGATTTATCCCATAGTTACATTTCTTCTTGTTCGATAGGCTTTGCCGCTTTGTAACACTTTCACCAATCAATCAAAATGTTTTTCATTTCTTATCTAAAAAAAGGAAAAATGGTGCACTAGCTAGATAACAAGAAGGGCAACCTGCGTAAATCAACTTCAACAGTAGCTCCTGAAACTCCATTTCTAACGACACTTCAACCATAACACAGAGACGTTCCATGAATTCTCAATATTGCTGCATATTCCATAAAGAATACATACTACATACAAAAAAAAAATCGAGGAATTCTCAAATTTTCCATTCCCCAGATTTCAATTTTTAAGAAAACGGTAAATTGAGCCACTGCAGCTACATGCCAAGAAACAAAACACTAGAACCACACAAAACCGAAAATTCAACACCCATTGTCTCGTTCTTTTTCTCCCAAAATCGAACAAATCTAATTAATTAGAATCACAAACCGTATCCTATCACGACAAATTAAAACAATAGCAGAGTCCATTTCCAATGAAAAAAAAAACCCCAACCAAATGCAATTCGTACCGAAAAACCAAGTTCATGTTCAAAAACCTCATCTTTACGTTAATGAAACTAATTAGAATCCCAACCAAGAAGAGCTAAAAAGATAGAAATCAAGAAATGGTATAACAAGGTAAGCTAGAAAAGTAGGGAAATGGAACTTAGAAAGGAAAAAAAAACATAAATTTGTACCTTGAAAATTGAAATGTTACGCAGAAAAATGTAAGATTGAAGGAAGAAGGGAGTGGAGCTAGGGTTTCAGACAGGCCTCTGTTAATATTCTGCACTTTCAGATTTTTTTTTTTTTGGTTAATTAAATTTTTTTTTCTTTTTTCTCTTGCACTTACAATTCGTGTGCGGTTCGTGTTCGGCACGTGACCACTACCAACGAAGCTGTCCGCCGCACGTGATGCTGGTTAGGGTTTTGGGTGGAAGACGAAGAAGCCCTATCAGACTTTGACCTTGCCGGAATCTTTTGGGCCGGGTCGTGGGCCTTCCACACTTGTTATTTTTATTTTTATTTTTGTCATTTTTGTGCAGCTCAATAAAAATTGGGGTTTAATAATCAGAAACAAGAATACTTAGTCTCCACAAACCCTCCTTAAAGCATACGTGATATCATTTAATGTATATAGAGTATTACTGTTTTCGATTCATGAGTTAAGAAATTATTTGATTTAATATAAATGCACTTTTTTTTTCTTTATGAATTGTCTAAATGCATAAAGAAATATTTCACCTATCGTATCACAAGAAAACAGATATAATAGAAAATTCAACAAAATTAATAATAATTGTCCTATAATATCATATTTTTCAATTAAAATGAGAGATTTCATCTCATAATTAATTAGTTACCTTTACACTTATGTTATTGAAGTATATTGTGGTTGACATATTTATAATATTGTCTGTTTGAAAAATTGATTGAAATATTAATAGTAAAATGGACTCAATCATGATCATGTTCTTTTGAATGGATCTACTGCCTAAATCTAATTGTAATCATTGATTTAGACTTCAAAATTTCACTTTATATGTTCAAACCTTGAAAGTCTCCTTAGAAGATTAAGCGATTAAATCTATGTTTCAATAACTATTTCGAACTTAGTTAGGAAAAAAAAAAGTGATTTTAAAAATTAAAAAAAATAACAGATCCTATTGATTTTAGAGGTTTAACCAATTTTTTTTTTTTTTTAAGAATCTTCTTTAACCAATGTTTTGGTTTGAAAACAAAAGCTTACTTCCAAACATTTTTCCATATCTTGGAGCACACCAAAACTTTTCCTTCAAACAAATCTCAACCACTTTATTTCATTATTGATTTAATATCGGTCGTTGAAATAATTTTTTTTTTTTTTTTAAAGAAAAAAATGGTTTACCAAATCTAAAATAGGCGAGCTACATGCAACAATGCAATCAAAATAAACATAAACTAAAAAATATATATTGTTCTATTTTCCGTAACTTTTTTATTTATTTAATGATATTTTATTGTTTACCAAAATTGCAATATTACTCTTAATCTTCATGGAACTTTCAAAATTACAGTTTGAAGGAAAAAAAAAAAAAAAAAAAAAAAAAAAAAAAAAAAAAAAAAATTATACTGGAAAATAGATCGTCATCACGATGATAAATTTTGATGGTGTGTCACATGAATTTGCCCAAGTCACGAAATGAAAGAATTTGGGGAATAAAAACTAGTCAAGATAATACTTGAAATAGCTTAGTTTAGATTAGAACCACTTACATTTTCCGAACATAGTTTTGTAACCAAGTTTTTATATCACATTATTAATTTTTTACTTTCATCATATTCATTATTCTATTTTCTTTATAATCATTTTTTTCGCTCCAAATACAAACAATCATTCTCTTAATCCAAAATACAATAATTATTCTTTCTTTAATCTTTTTTTTTTTCTATTCTCCTCTTAATTCTCGTTTCCCTCGTAATCATTATTGTTTCATTTCCTCCAAACACACCCGTAGAGTCATTTATATCACCATACTGACGTACATTATTATTCTCCAAAATATTTCACCTCATTAATCTTTCCTAATTAACTCTAGATTAACGATTTAACAATGTTTGGGTATCGTGGTAGTTGTTAGCCTTTTTCCTTCTTTTTAACTACTGTTACCTAGTGTCACGAGAATCTTGGATACTAAGAAGTTATGGGTTCAACTCATGGTGGTTACTTACATAAGAATTAATTTCTTACGGATTTATTTGATATTGAAATATTGTAGGATCAGGTGATATGTCCCGTGACACTAATCGAGGTACACGCAAACTGATCCGAACGGTCACAAATATTAAAAAAAAAAAAAAAAAAAAAAAAAAAAAAAAACAAAAAACTCTTGCTTTCGTTGCCCAGCTTATCCTCTATTCCATAGGGTTTATATCATTCTAGGAAACTTGAGGTTTCTCACAAAGAGACATGTGTTAAGAAGTCCATAGCATTGGACCAACTTTAATCTTACATTATTGGGATTGAATTTTTTTTCTTTATTTGGTCTAACTATTCCATTTTGAGTATTAGCCTCGTACCGTTTTTGTCCGATCCATAAGAAGCTGAATTTTGTCCATAATAAGAATGTTTGAAAAAGACCACTTAATATCCAGAGCTTAAATACATGCCAACTATATAAAAGACAATTATTAAATATAAGAATGACTATTTCTATGTTTGGATTAACACAATAACTATGAAGAAATATTTGAAATGGAGTGAATTACTATAACTTCTAAGTGAAAATTAGTTATTAGGGAATAAAAAATAATTGCCAAACAAATGAGATTGCATAAATAGTGATCTATGTAATTATGAATGAGTAATTTTCGATAATTAAAATCTCAAGATAACACTTTTTTATAAATCAGCAATTTACTCACTTACTAGTAAATGACAATAATGTGTCACATAAATATATTAAATTATTTTAAAAAATAAATAATAATTTGACCGATCTACATTATTTATATAATATATTATTATTCCCTCGTTATATTGGTAAGAATATATAAAGTACTTATTACTAAGTTTTGCTATTTATGAACTCTTGTTTGATTTGCCGTTTGGAATGTGGGATTGGTAAAAATAAAAATTGTGGAATTTGATTTTGGGTGTGAGTTTCGGAAACCTAATCTTTCATTTTTTATTTTGGAGTATCAATACAACAAATCAAATACCCTAATGAAGATTCCAAAAAAATTAATTAAGATACTGAATTTGGAGAATCTAGATCTCAACCAGCAAAGGAAAGGCTAAATATGAGAGAGCAAAACAATTTTGGTTTGACATCACATTTAACACCTTGGCTATATAAACGAAATCTGGGATCAAGAAAGAGAGGTGGCAGAATGCATGGTTTTTTTTGCAATAAATGACTTGACCAACAGTTGTTGGTCAATCGTCTTTAAAATCTTCAATTTACAGAACATTGCAGATTCCAAAACCCTTTAGCACTCAACGCAATGTGGTTATTCAGAAGAAAAGGGCCCTCTGGATTTTCGTCTTCTTCCACCGCCGAGCAAGTTACAGACGGAATCGATGGCACTGGCCTCACCGCCATTGTCACAGGTCCTGATTTACCCTTGAAACGTTTCTTCTTTTTGTGTTTTAAACTGGGTCTCGTCTTAATTTCGCTTTAATCATGTGCTTCCTTCGATTTTGCATCTGGGTTTCGTTAGTTCTCTTTAGTTGACCTAATGGTTTTGTGTTGGAAACTTTTGGGGTTTGTGTTTTTAATGTTATTGTTTTTTGACAAATGGGTTTCTTCTTCAAGTGTTTGTAGGATAGAATGTGATGGGTAATTCGATTATTATTCTGTTAATGAGACATGGGATTTTGTTTGTGTCAGTTGATATAATTAGATTTACGAGCTTAAGCTTTTGGGTTTATAATTCAACATAATATGAGAATAGGAGGTTGTGGATTCGAACCTCTGGGAAGTCGTTTTCTACCTAAGTAATATTAATTTCGACTTGTTGGCTATTTTTCAAATTGATATAATTGGATTTAGTCCAATCCTTGGCTAAGCTTTTGGGTTGATTGGCGATTTAAGGTGATCCAACAGTTTAATCCTTGGAATTTTAACATTTTTGTTGACCATCAATCCGTTTTTAGAGTTTAGGAGATTGTTTTTAGGAAATTGTTGGAAGTTTATTTCTAGCCCCTCTACGTCGCCTTTATGCAACATTTTGGTTGTCCTTTATCTTTTTGCTATGATTTTATTTAGCACACATGAGTTTTGAGTTTGGATTGCAGTAGTTCTGCCTATTTTACTAGAGTTTCTTGATGAGATTTTTACAGTAAAGACTGATATTACATTTCTTTTTAACTACAAACACTAGATCTAACAAAATACTTCTTCAACAAAAGAAAAATGTTGGTTTCACTGTTGACTTCAGATTTCTATAGCTGTGAAAAGGAAGATTAGGAAGAAAAAAAAAAATCTAGCTGAAAGGTTGTTTAGCGGTTTGAGCATGGTTGTGTGGTTCCTACTTTCTTTCGAAACGAATGGTTGATGACTTATTCATTTAGAGGCCCGGTTGGATAACCATTTAGTTTTTTTGTTTTTAAAATTTAAGTTTGTTTTCACTCAAATTCCCTATGAAGTGTTTCATCTTTCCTTTAGTATTTGAATCCTAACTAAATTCTAAAAATCAAACAAGTTTTGGAAGCTACTTTTTTGAGATTTCAAATTTTGGTTTGGTTCGGTTTGGTTTTTAAAAATAGGTAAAATGTAGATATCAACCTAAGAAAAACCATAGCGGTTGGAGTAGATATTGTAGGCTTAATTTTTAAAAACAAAAATTAAATGATTATCAAACGGGACCTTATTTATTCTATTTCTTTAATCCTCTCTTACATACAGGAGCATCAAGTGGTATTGGCTCTGAAACTGCACGTGTTCTTGCATTACGTGGAGTCCATGTTATCATGGGTGTTAGGAATTTAGAAGCTGGTAGGAATGTCAGGGAAGCCATCGTTAAGGAGAATCCCTCTGCAAAAATTGATGCCATGGAGCTGGATCTTAGTTCTATGGCTTCTGTAAGAAAATTTGCCTCAGATTACCAGTCAGCCGGGTTTCCACTTAACATCCTCGTGTAAGAAGTTCGTCTGTCTTTTGATGCACTGCTTCTTACTCTTTCCTGCTACTTGTGGATTTACATGCCTTTATATAATAGCTATTTAATTGAAGAAGTAATACAAGACTATATGTTAATAACGTCACTTATCAATCCTTTGCTCATCTTTTGGAATCTACCATCTTTATTGTTTTACATTGGAGTCATTGTCTCCTCCATTTGTAACTATGATCTTACCACTTTAATTAATCAAAAAGTTTCATGTAACTAGTTTCAATGGCTATTGTACTTTTTCAGACATCAAATGAAAAGTTTTTGTTTCCTATATAAAAAAAGGCTATAAGTTAATAATCTTTTTTATGTTTTTTTTTTTGTGGTGGAAGTAATAATGCAGGAATAATGGCTGCCCCTTTTGGTCTTTCAAAAGACAACGTAGAATTGCAATTTGCAACGAACCACTTAGGTATGTAGCTAATATGATTTTATTTTAATAAATGTGAACTTGCAAGAAGATATATAGGATACCCTTGACAGCATTGACACATCAAGAGTTTCATTTGTAGATGGAGAAAACAACTACTTGCTGTATGATGTTATATGACTCACTGGTGACTGGATTTAAGTACCGATGAACTGAACTTTTTATGGCCCGACATGAAAGGCTGAGAAATTGAGGTTGTCTTGTGGCCATGTGGAGACTAGGCAGTAGGAACGGCTTAACACTAGGAACTTTGGTTTATTGCATTGATATATTGGCTGCTACCACCTGGAATATTTTTACCGACTTTCATTATAGTTGATTCTGTCTCTACCTGTAGCTTTTCTAGTAAAATGTGTCTTGTCATTGTCCTCTGCCTTTATATCTCATTTTCAAAATTTTCATTCAATTAAGATCTCCTCCATACAAAGAATCATATTTTAAAGGAATTGATGGATAGTTCCTTTGTGTACATTAATCTGACTCCCCATGCAGGTCATTTCCTCTTGACAGACCTACTATTGGAAAATATGAAGAAAACTACCATTCAAAGTGAGAAAGAAGGAAGAATTGTAAATGTCTCCTCAGAAGCTCACCGTTACACATATTCTGAGGGCATCCGATTCGATGAAATTAACGATGAATCAAAGTAAATTTTTTTTGAGCATACATCTATCCTCAATAATATGTACATATATATAATATGGTACTAGAGAAGGAGGTTCAGGCAATGTAATCTTTCCAATCGGTATTAATTGTTCATTTGTTAAATTTTGTTAAATCAAATTAATATTCAAGTCTACCTAAAGTGTACTGGAGTAGCAATGGAAGATATATTTAGCTATCAACTTAAGCTTTGACCTTTTGTAGTTGATCAAATATCACATATCTGACTTAGTAGCAAAGTATATCAAAATGAATGAAAATGAGCGGTAAACGAATAATATTCTGTCACCTTTAAATGGTCCGAGCAATTGAAAAATGTCCCAAACTTTCATCCGGACTTTCCACATGATGCTCCGGGTGGAATCTATGGTTCCAGACCTTGATCTTTGAGCTTGTACCTGTAAGGACAATGTTCACCTTTTACTTTTAGTGCATCTCTTTACTGTTCCTATGCACTGCATATACATTTTATTCATGTAAAAATTTGATAGTTGTTCAAGTGGAAGTTTGATAGCTGTTCAAATTCTCTCATTGTAGGTACAACAAAATGCAAGCTTATGGCCAATCAAAGTTATCTAATGTGCTGCATGCCAATGAACTTGCAAGACGTTTCAAGGTATGGAAACTTCTTTGGTTGATGGTGAAAAACAATTCAACGATTTTTTTTATTCAACGACAAGGACAAATGGGGTGGGGGATTTGAACCCGTAACCTCTTTGGTTACTAGGTTATACATCATGTCATTGGAGCTATGCTCTAATTGCAAGAAACATCAAATGTTGAAGGGTTTAAGATAAAAAATTTGAGTTCAAATATGTCTTGAAACCCTAAATTATTATTCATTGTCCAAACTTCAGTTAATGTTACTATTACTTCTGATAGATATGCTTATATAGGGAGGCAAACTATATGCTAGCTTGTTTTCGTTATTTTTTAATTGATTTTCCCCCCATAATTTCTAAGGATGGCTGTGGTAAAGGTAAACCTTTTAAAATTGTTGGTTCTTGTACAGGAAGGAGGAGTTAACATAACTGCAAACTCGCTTCACCCTGGAATAATCGCCACAAATCTTTTCCGCCACTTCTATTTCGGCAATGGTAATATAAGCTTATAAATACTACTTTTACCTATGAATTTCTTTTTAACATTGTAGAGAAATGATGACAAAACAAGCATAATTTTCAAATAGTTAACGAACTAGCCTTATTTAACAGTAACATTTGGAAAATATATTGGGATGAAACTCAAGTCTATTTCTCATATCACACTTATGGAAGCAGATTTTTTATATTACTGCGTGGATAAAATTGTGCTGAAATCTCCTCTGTTCTGTTGTCTGTCTTGAATGCTTACGCTTTTTTTTTTTTTTTTTCTCTTGCTTCGTTTGACCATATTTGTCCTGCATTTTGTATGACAACTTTTCTTTCTACATGAGTAAAAGGCAGCAGTTCAGTTCAGTAAATATTTCTCTTGAAACTATTATCTTAGAATCTATCTATTCCAACATTTTTGTTCTTGTCTTATAAACTTCATTAGTAAATAAGCATTTTATTCATAACCGTTGAGGATTTAACGCGAAAGTACTTTGTTTTTGTTGCAGGAATAGCAAACACAGTAGGCAAACTCGTATTTAAAAATGTTCAACAGGTGAGCTTCATTCTGTGGATTCTCTCTAGAAAAGTTTACATATCAGTTATTATTTTTTTGCGTGTTTGAACTATCTTACCTGCATTTCGACTATTCTACTCTTCTTTATTTCTTAGGTAGGCGACTATTTCATAATCTTTTGGTTCCTCAAGGTGTTATTGACTATTAGACCAATATGATAGTAATTTGGACTCCAAAAACTAAAAAACGAAATTGTCATCGAATAAAACTTCAACAATCTTATGTGGCATAGCTCGAGCAATTGAAGCAGGGCGTTATGGGGTTAGTTGTTTAACTGTTTATTGACAAGGGTGTGAATTTCCAGGGTGCAGCAACAACCTGCTATGTAGCCTTGAATCCACAAGTGAAGGGAGTGCGTGGTGAATACTTTAGTAATAGCAACCTAAACAAGGCAAGTGAGCATGGGCAGGATGTTGAACTGGCTAAGAAGCTTTGGGACTTCACCACCAACTTAATCAAATAAACCCAATTCTATTCCCTCCTTTGTATACTATTGTTCTTATGTTTCTATCTAGTTAGGTTGTGTTACTGTGTGTTTTAAGAGTATATCATTAGAAGAGATTCAGACCTACTATTCCTCGTAGGGAAGTAATTAATAGGCTGGTATTTGTGTATGTGTCCTTGTTTTGTTTCGATGATGCCATAAATTTGTTTCGAATTTCATTATCCAATGTAGTTTGTAGCTACAGTAAACTTAGTCCGTCGGTAATTGACAAAAAGATCGTAGGTTTGAACTTTCAATTTTTTTTTAGTTCAAATTGGGGGAGGGGACCACACATTCTATAAATAGGGTACTACTGCTCTTAAATAAAGAGAGCTAAATATCGATTTTCATGATCGAACTCTGACCATGATATTAAATAGAATTATCATCAAACAATAAAACCAGGAAGGGAGCTGTGATAGGATCACTCAACTATGTGAACTGGATCATCACCGAACAATGAAATCAGGTCACTATGTCTGTCAATGTTACATATGTCCATGTCATATATTTGGTAAGAAAAAGTTGTTAATAAGGATTATAAATTTTAAATATTCTTGGTAGTTAAGATATAAAGTTTAAGTCTATATATTTATTTAATTTAATAATTTTCCTTGGGTAATAGTTTATTTTTACGCTCGTTTTAAAAGATTAACCAAGCTAGTTTAAAATTGGTTTAGTAATGGCATAGCTTCACTCTTCCAATTTTTCTTAAAATATCATGATCCTATTTGTTCTATAAGTTGTAAATTGTGATGAGAAAAATTCAGTGGATAAAACTTAACGCACAAAGTTACAATTTCGTTCTTATTTTACCAAAAGAAACTTTAAAATGTAATAAATTTCTGAATTCTATGAGTTGGATCGTGGAAATGGAATCTTTGACCTCATGCTCAAGAATATATTTTGCAGTTATATTTTTTAATTGTATCCCTGCATGTTTATTGAAACTTATTAAATACAAGTTGATAAAGAGCAAACTTTAGAAGAGTCAGTTCAAAGATCTACTAGGCAAATTTGAAAATTGAAGAGCTAAACTTGTTATGATTTTGTCCTCTGAATAAATTATGTACATACAGTTAATATGATCAAACAGTATATAGTAATGCTCTCGATCCAGCATAAATGAAGCATCAAGGTTTTGAATGCACAGCCAATAAGAAGAGTAGCTCAGCGGCATCAAATGTACACTTAATAACTAAGAGGTCTTGAGTTCGAGTCTCCCACTCCCGATTGTTGATAATCTCAAAAAAACAAAAAAAAGGTTATGAATGCACAGACTTGGCGGAGAATGGGTGCTTTCATTAACAAATGTAGAACCCCAGTTCAGTCTTTCACTTCCTGTACATTAGTGTCAAATTGTACTTAACTTTGTACAATTAGGCCACCATTTGATCATAAGTTAGCTACAAAAGTTAAGGTTCCAGCTTACCCGGAAGCCAGCTTCGGTGGGCGTATGCATACTTCCATCAAGACGTTCGCCTCTCTTTGTTTGTTAGTCATTGTGATAGTGAAGTCGACTTTCTCCAGTTCTTCATTTCAAAATATTAGACCTCGCTGCACAGTTCCGTTTGTTCGGGTCTTTACGACGACACTGCTTAGTTTCTTCATTGTTAAACGAAATGTTCCTGTTTCAGTTTGTCAAAGAAGAGAGACCCTCAAATGTAGGTGATTCTCTCATAGATGGGGTCCATGAAATTTCAAGCAGTTACTTAAATCCAACTATCTACGGTTGGTCAAAGGAGAGCTTGAACTTAAATCCAGGGTGGGAGCTGTTATGTGATCACTGAGCAGCTGCCTAGAAACACGATCGGCCAAGACCGCCTGCCCGTCGTACAATTCCCAGGCAGGCTTTCCAAACTGCTCAGAGAAGATGTGAGAGCCTGGTTGAATCCCCTGAAAGATGTCGGTGTTCGTTTTGAGATAGGGAGGGCCGTTACTATAGGGACCTATTGAAGGCTTTGGCAAGCTCCCAAAACCCTCCTGTAGATACAGTGATTGATTGAGGTACTGGCGTGGAATAGCACCGTTTCCTCCCGTGAGAGGAGTGGATGCGCCCGATAAGTTCCGAGGGCTAGAGATGGGCGACGGAGACATTCTTCCACTCGGATGCTGTGGCGACCGTGAGTGCACCAGAGGGCTTCCAATGGGCGAAACGGGACATGAAAGGTTTCTTGGTATATATATTTCACTGACACAATGAAAAAGAAATCATGAAAAATTGCCTATTGCAACAACAAATACACACTATGAGAGATGCAAAAAGAACCTGGAATGAAAAACAGCTGTAGAGAGTCTAGATGAATGAGCTGCAGATCTATCAGAATCCAAGAAGCTGGGATTTCTTCCTGACTCAATACCCTAATTCATAGTAATCAGTCAGAATATCAGAATAATTGGTCAAAAAGATCTACAGAAAAGGAAGAAATCCATGTCTGGGCTTCTGATTTTATGAAGAACTTGGCATGTAAAATCAAAAAATTTATCATGGCACTAGGAAAATGCACTACAACATGTGTAGAGATTGGTTCTATAAGCAACAGAAAAGTGAAACTTCTAATATTGTTTCATATACGGGATGTCTAAATCTAACATTCTACTTTTTGATATTTCAAATATATTTGTGGACAGTGGCTCCCCTATGGATTTATTATAGCTTGAGGGAGATGGTCCTTTGCAAACTATTAGGTAGTCTTCACATCCATAGACCACTGGAGCATGAAAGTCAATTCTGTCTGTTGTGTATGCATAGTAAATTTCAACCAAAAGAGCTAAGACTAACAAATTCCACATAACATTTCGTCATTTCAAATATTGGGAGAGATTAGAGAAAATTTGTATATCTTGAGTTGATGTCCGGTAGGCGGCAGCAACACAACTAGAACGATTTCACGAGCATATAAAGCATCCAGACCATGAGAGTTAACATTTGTTATTAAAAAAGTAGCAACACTAACTGAAAAGTGGTTGAATGGGCTCATACCAGAAGCCTTACTCCATTTGTAATTCCAGGAGTTGGACCTGAATGTTCAGAACCCAAAATCGGTCTTTCAAGAGGTGCAGCATGTTTGACAAAAGAATGCTCCAAAAGCTGAGCAGCTGTAGGACGATGAGCTGGATTCCGTTGCAGACATTGTCTGACAAAGTCTTTTCCGTCGTGGGAAAGGTTATTCGGAATTTCAGGAAGTTCTTTTCCGTTGCCAATCTTAAACATTGCAGCAACCTGTAGACCTCAGCATCAAACATAAGTCAACAGTAAGGAAAAGGCCTAAAATAGAACAGTTTAACCTGAATCCAACTGAGAAAAACAATTAAAAGTCATAAAAAATCAAGATAGAGATTACAAGTAGATCTTAGGTTTACTTACACCCTCATATTGACTCCAAGGAGGTTTGGTTGTTGCCATTTCCAAAACAGTGCATCCAAGACTCCAAATATCCACAGCAAGGTTACAACCATTTGAGTTTTTTATAACCTGTACAAGGAATGAAGTTGGAGATTAAAAAAAAAACCATCAAGTTAACCTTTTAGCCTATGAAAGTCATAACAAGAATTTGCTTTCTAAAACGAAGGGAGGTCCGACCTCAGGTGCCATCCAATACGGGCTGCCTTTAAAAGACAAAGGGCACGATTGCCCAGTGATCTGAAAGGAAATTCAGGATAAGCAGAGTAAGCTGGATAAATAAAGTGAAACAATGATTCATGTAACGAGTGTTACCACATAATTAAAGCCTTAAGAAACTAGAAAAGAAACACACATAAAGAAAGTACTCTTATTAAAACATGTGTTTGGCACAGAGAAACTTAAGGTGGATTAATCATAAGGCTTACATGTTTTGCCATTCCAAAGTCAGCCAACTTAACACGCCCGGTAGGATCAACAAGTAAATTTGCTCCTTTGATATCCCTTTAAACGAAATTAAACTAAATTATTCAAGAAAAAAACTCGAAAACAATAAGAGTTTGCACTTCAAACTAACAGAGTAAGCTTGGCTGATTGTTTCACCTATGAACAGTACTTTTAGCATGTAAAAATGCAAGCCCGGACAATATTTGCTGAGTATAACTACGAAGTGCTGACTCTCCGAGCGGTCCATAATCCTGGAGAAGCTTGTAAATAGAGCCACCAGATACATATTCAAGGTAAATGTATAGCCTATCGCCAACCTGTATAAAATATTTTACAGCTAAGTAGAAAGCACATAGTTTTCCATCATTAAAAAAACAACAGCACATATAGATTCTAGAAAATTTCTGAATTTGGAGAATATGTTCTAAAATTAATGGCGACTCCATGTTGCCTGGATGGTGGGCGATATAATCAGTAACAAGTTTTGATATAAATTTCAAACAGTTGCATGCAAACTAAGAGAATAAAACTGCATAATACTAACCGTTTCCGATCCATAATACTGCACAATATTTGGATGCCGTAAACGACTCAACAAGGTAATTTCCTGGACAATATTGAATCGTTTTAATACCAAGTAGTTATTTGAGGTACAAAAGGAAAGGGGGAAAAGCACAGAAATCATAAGGACTAATTCCCATCATACAGGAACATACTTGCATTAATTGCTTGGCACTCTCCTTGGACTTTGCATCATCTGAAAATAATGTAACCTCCTTCATTGCACACATTTCACCACTTTCACTAAACCAGCCAAGAAAACAAAGAAATAATCAAAATCAAGAGAATATGCACAAAGGCAGCAGTAATAATTAAGGTAAAAGAACTACCTTCTACATAACAGTTACAAAATCAACTATAGTGTAAATGACGGAAAAAAACTTGACTAGCAAAATAATAGCATAGCCAGTAAAGTTCAAAGCAACAATAACCAAATTTACATTTTGAACAATGAAAATGGATGAAATATGTGACATTCAGAGGTCAAAGGTAAAAGGTTGTACCTGTTAAAACCAACATACACATGCCCAAAAGTACCCCTACCCAAGAGCTTTCCCTTTTTCCAACGGGAGCTTGTGCTTACGGGATTATCGGCCCTTCCCGGACTTCTTGGAACAGAGGGAGATGTTGCAGCTGAATTAGAATGAGAAAAAGGAGCATTGGAAATTGTAACCGGAGGTAGAGGCAAGCGGTGTGTTTGCTTCTCATCGGGCCAACTTGTATGTGACTCACTAGGTATGCCTCCCGCTCTAGGATGAATTGGGGTCACTGCACCACTATGGACTCTGGAGCTAGGGCCAGGGCTGGTCATTCTGGGACTAAGTGCTGGTGAATATTCTGGGCTACCCCGACTTTGTTGCAAAAATAACTGCCCAGACAAATCACCACCCATAGAATTATGTCCAGAATTGTAACCAGAACCAGGACTAGAACAATGACCTGATCCAGGAAAAGTGAGATCCATATAGAACTTTCCCGCATTAACAACATTGTTAATAACTTGCTCTGTGCTAAATGGTCTCATGGGACTTCTAGAAGGACTTGACATTGAACTGTCTGGAGCAATACATAAATTTCCATGATATGGAACTTGCAAATTTGGAACGTGACCGCTTAAAGGTCTTCGCTTGGGAGATGTAGAGAAAATGTGGTTGCCCAATGAAATATTAGTCAAATTTATGGGCTCTTGCAAACTTGGTGGTGTAGCGATAGAGGACTGGTCCCTGATAATTACACTATTAACAGAAAAGAAAAAAATGATTGAAATGGTCAAGTAAGAGCATTCTAAATCTAAGAGCTTTTGTAAGTGATAAAAAATAACTTGTATATAGCCTTTGAAAGTGCAAGATACTAAATTATATGTCATATGTAGCTTACCTAGAAGGACTGCTTGCAGCAGTTTTAGTACAAAAATCATAATCAGTTGCCTGAGGACTGTGAAGGCGTGAATCTGGTAGACCCGTGCTGTCAACTGAGCTCTCATTGGACAATGAGCCAACACCAAGATCTCCATCTAAATCTGTATGATTTGGCCTCCTACGGATGCATGCTGGTCTCGAAAGTGGTAGATATGATGATAGCTTGGAGCCTCTTTGAGATTTTGGTTTTGGCGAAATATTAATTCCGGAGTCTGTACGACCTACAATTGGCGGTTGCACACTAGGAAGTGGAAGAGGTTGTGCTTGTGGTTTTTCAGAAAAGCTTTGACATCTTAAAACTTGTTTGGATGGTGAAACTGATCTCGAAAGAATAGGAGATCGAGATCCCTGCTCAGAAATTGTATCGTTGAAGTTTCTTGGAGACCTTCCTGATTTTCTGTTTGTTTTACCATCAATGGTTCTAAGTTTTCTCTGCAATGTGTCGATGAAACTTTCCTTGCTCGTCTTTGCTTCTTTTGATGATGACTTCCCCCACCACGGAGGCATGTTTCTTTTACTTTAAAGAATATATAGTCAGCACATAAGATTTCTTGTTGAACTCAAAAAAATAAACACATAAGACTTCCTAAAGGAAATCCATCTCCACATTATTAATACCATAATATGATTTGGTTACCAATTTCTACACTGCAATGATCAAACCATAATATGATAAAAAGAAAAAGAAGAAAAGTAAAAGATTAGTATCTAAGTCACATACTAACAAAGAATGGCAGTAGATCGACATCAAGATGATTAAAATATTATATGGAAAAGACATTGAATTACATCCTTCTCCCAGAATGGATATAAAAAACGTCCTTAGTAAATTAATTTAAGAAAAATTGAGACTTAGTTTCATTAATATCAGAAAACCATGGACTAGCTGGCTCTTGAACTTCTCATCTGGATATTAATCAATAATCTCCAATTAAAAAGATTCATCCTACTGATCTAGCATCTCCTATCTCCCTTGAATTTTGTCACTAAAATGGGCGTACTGTCAGTTCTCGACCACATGCTTTAAAACTTTATCAGCCACAGAAAGATTTCCAGCATTTCACAAATAACTTACAAAGGTGGCCTAGGGACGGGCGTGGTTACCTTTGTTTCAAAATATAACTTACAAAGGTACAATATACAAGAAAATTTGGCCTATATCCTCGTAATTTCATAAACTGGCCCGGGCACTCACCGATACTAAAATACAAAACTCTTTAAAGAATCAGTTTATTTGAGCAAGGTGGAATATGACTTAAGACCAACACTTAGATAACGAGGTTGTTGTGATATGCCTTGAACTATTTGATGCCCATCATTACTTAGTCGAGGATTTGGCTGCCCGGTTATCAAGCGGTGATCTTGCTAACCTTTCAAAGCCCCAAATCATTTAACTGGAATCTTTCTTCCTTACTAACATACGTGCTACAAAAGGACCATCATTGTTTACAACTGCTGTTCAATAGTTTCCAACTTCCAAAGTACATCAATCTAAATCCCCAAAATTGCAATGAACCCACTAGAAACCCAGATAGATTTCAATAAGGAAATCACGTTATGAAAAATCCAATTTCGACAAATTCAATTCGTCACTCTCACTCCATAGAAACTAACCACTGGCATTAAGCCACGTTCAAACAGTTGCAGAATCAAGACCAAACACACTGTGATCCATTTCCCATTCAGTTCCCCAATATTCTCGGAACCAATCGCCAAGATTAGTCCTCAAAATGCACAAAAACTACTTAAAATGCAGATTTACTAAAATTTCAAGAAATAACAACACTACACTCAAAATAGTTACCACTAACTAAGCTTAAACAACTGAACAATCAACAGAAACATGTGTATTTCCAATTAAAATAGAATATAAAAACGAAACTTACTGAACAAGAAGAAGCTCAGAACTAAAGATCCTGCACAACCCACTTCGCAATTTCTCCCAAATCTGATGAAGAAACAAGAGATATCAATCAAATCGATGAGTGTATATCAAAAACAAAAGCCCTTGAAATTGGAATCCAAATTATCGAAGAAGAAAAGAAAAAAAAAATTAACATGAACTTGTACCAAAATTTGTTTTTAATTGGGAGATTGGCAGAGATCAGTACAGAATTTAGGAGAGAGAAAAGGGACAGACAGAGAGTGGTCTAAGCAAAAAATAAAAAAATAAAACATGAAAATTTCGGGTTTTTTTTTTTTTTTTCGTTAATGGATTTAGAAAAATGATTACTATTTGAAAAGGGTGACATAACATTTTCTAATACTTTCTTAGGTCACTAAGGAAACATTTTTCTATTTGGCAATGAAATCTAATGATTGAGTGATGTTTTGTTAGTTATTCTCTGTCTCCACATCATTTTTGTATATCTTACTACTTCTCTTTTAAGTTCAATATTACTCTTTTTTTTTTCTTTTCAATGAATTTTTTTTTTTTTTAGTACATATCGAAGGAGGGAGACTAATACCGATTCTCAGAATCGAACATGTGACGTTGGTGTTGAACTGCTTTACAACCAAATAATGAAACCATTGCGCCACTGACCCATTCGGTTTTTCAATGAAATTGCTATCTAAGAATTGGTTTATTGTGGGTTTTAAATTTTCAAATATTTTTTTAATTGCACTGGTTCTTAAATGGAAAAATTATTTTTTTACTATAAATTGAAGAAGGAGAACAATAAACCCTACATAAATAACATTACTGCTATCAAATAAATAAAAGTAAAATACAAATTTTAAGGATCGAATTCGTGATTTTGATGTTAAAATAAATTTATATCAAACAATGAAACCAACAATCACCAAGTCTTTCGATAAAATGAAAAAAATGGTAAGATATTCATGAATTAAAAAATAAACAAATAAATAATTCAATTGTTTGTCATTATTATGTTGTAACTCGATAACCTATAAATATTTGCATAAACAAGTATACAGAAAAAGCTTAGAATTATTGTTTCCTTCTAAGACACTTGAGCATAATTGGGAGAATTTCATGGCCTTACAACATTTTTTTAAAATATTTGTAAGTGTCTTTTAACTATAGTTGTCCAACGATTACTTAGACGACAGTTCCCTGTCTAGTCAACGAGCGAGAATCTCTTAGGAATCTAGTCAAAATATGTAATTAGGTTTATGATATTTTTTTGTTGAATTTGTATGTATAGGATCATATGTTGTATTAAAGTTTTACGAGAGTTCACTATATAAACTCTCTTGAAATCACAGCCCCGTTTGACCAATATTTGTATTCTAATAGTTCTTTTCTTTATTTGTGGATGTCACTGTAATTAATGAACCACGTAAATCGTTGTGTTTTGACTTGCGTTCTCTTTGTTTTCTTGATGGTTGATTATGTTTATCATAATAATATTGTCTCGTCCTACAATATTTAAGTATTAAAAAAATTTGTAATAAATTAATTTTTATACAGGTAGTCACCTAGATTGAATTCGTGTATATTTTGTTTTTCTTTAAGGTCTTTTGATCATGAAGCTACTCACAATGCTTTAAATGTTAAAATACTTTCTTTTTGAAAGAAAAAAATCTTGTTTTTCTTAAGGTCTTTTGATCATGAAGCTACTTACAATGTATCTCTTACTTTGACATAAAACATTTGGATAAAAATAATTTTTAAATATGTGACTACCATGAGTGATCTCATAACTTGTTTACTTCGAAATAATGATTTCATAACTTGTTTACTTCCAAATAATAATAATAATAATAATAATAATAATAATAATAATAATCTCTTGCTTTTAAGTTGTTAAATAGAGGTTTTTAATCATGAGGACAGGCATATGGCTCCGAAGCAAGAACTTTTCGTTTTTTTTTTTTACGCTTGACAAAATTTTGGTGTTAGATGTTTTTTTTAGTATAAGTTGGGGAAGAGGAATTACAAATACCGATTCCAGGGATCGAACCGGTGACCGTGGAGTGAAAATTGACTAATTCCAAATCAGATAACGAATCGTGCCACCGACCCATTCGGTTGGTGTTAGATGTTTCTCTTACTAAGATAACACCAACAAAAACATATCAAAGTCAAACATAACTATATTGTTAACATGTCGTGTTTGAACTTCATAAAATAATATTCTATATTTGTCACTATAAAAGAAATGCCAAAGAAGGGATAAGAGTAATCTACAAATTAGAATCTATATCGTATTTTTTTTTTAATTATGCTAATAAGAGAAGAGGCATGGTTATCAACACGAGTATTCCCACATTTTAAATACACATTCACAATCTGAAAGTATAGAATACCAAAGAAAGAATCAAACTTGAAAGTAAGATTCTTGTAAACGATTGAGGTATATCAAGTTAAATTCCCTATTAACATAAAAGTAATACTTAGGTATTTACTAGTAAAAACTCAAGTCATACTTACTTACCTTTTTTATCACATATTTTTTAGTTTAAAAAAATATCAGTAAATAAAAAGTAATATGTATGATAATAAAAGAGGGTAAGTGTGATAAGTTAATATTGCTCTTAACACAATATCGTATATTCTATTAAAATAATGTGACATGCAAATCAACAATATGTTTAGATGATCATTTAAAAGTGGACTTAATCCAACAATAACTAACATATATTGAGTATCTCCACTTAATTGGGTGTTTGTTTGATATATTTAGGTAGGATTTAGATTAAGGAGTTATATTGAATAGTTAAAAATTAAGAGTAGTGTCAAAAACTCGTTTGAATGTAGTTTTTGTGTATAGGAATTAGAGTCAAAATTTTGTTTTGATGTAGATTTAAAATGAGTAGTTATTTTTAGTAGTTAAAAAAAATATTAAAAATGAATTGTTAAAAATGAGTTATTTTGATTGATTTGAAATGAATGATTAAAAATGAGTGTTAGAAATGATTGAATATTTATAAATTAATGATTAAAAATGAATCGTTAGAAATGAGAGAGATATTCGATAAATAGTTAATAAATCCTAAAACTAAATTCTACCCAAATATGTCAAACAAACAATCTAAAAAGTTGTAGATTTGAGTCCTTTTAACTATAAAATATTATTATTATATTAAAAAGTAAAGGGAATTTGTCCTACATAGCACATTTTTTTTCTCTTCATTACAATTATAGCACATTTTTAAAAATAATTCATTCATAGCACATTTTGCCCAAATTTCCTATTCTACCATCATTAGACTTCTATCAGTTCAGCTGATAGATTTCAATCAATTCAGTTAATAGACTTCTATCAGTTCAACTGATAGATTTCAATCATTTTTTTTTGCCCCAAATGAATAAGTTTGAGAATTGTGCTATACATAGAATTATTTTGTTTTTTTTTAATATACATGCAAAATCCCCAAAAGTAAATGACATGCTTGAAAGTTAAGGGCACGTAAGAATTATGTTTAAAAGACTTCAAATTTTGTTTAGCAACTTCTAATTAATTAGTTAATACGAATAAACTGCTTTCATTTATTTTTGTGGCGGTACTTATATTTTTATGAGAAATATTTACATTATACCCGAGCATGATATATAAAATAATGTTTACCTATGTGGTTTAATATGGGTCACAATCTATTTTTTTAATTTTATTTTTTTTATCTTTTGAATTTAAAATCAAATAAATTGTGGCTCATATTGAGCCACATGGACATTATTTTATATATAATGTCTGAGCATGATGTAAATATTCCTCTATTATTATCGTTGAAAATGTGTTACACCAGCTTTCATTTTATATTAACTCTTAAAATATACTCAACAACAATATAAATCAACCGATATAAAATATGGTTTCTGACAAAAGATCACACATTTAATTTGAATCTCTCATCCAATAAGCCATACTTAGAGATGTCCACGAGGCGGGACGGGGTTGGCGAATGGCTTCCCCGTACTCGTCCCCGCCATAAAATTCAATCCTCGTCCCCGAAAAAATTCCCGTTTTTTTTTCTCAGGGATCAGGACGGGTTTCTCGTGGAGATTTTTTTTCAATTTATTTTTTTTTTCATTTTTTATATATTTTTTAGATAAAAAATTCAAAAAATTAGATTTTTTTAAAAAAATATCTATGAGTTTCAACTATAATATTAATTATCAAAGAAAATATTCATATGCATAGAAAATATCATCAAAAAAAATATATTTATTTGAAAATTAAATAAGTAGAACTAAGAAAAAATATTTTTTTAAAAAATAATAAAATAAACGGGGCGAGGATCAGGGAATCGAGGACGGGGAATGAGCCATAGTTTTTTTTTTTTTTTTGACAGCCCATATCTTTTAATCTAACCACACTATAGTAACATAAAGTTAGACAAACTTCATTTTTGTTCACATTAATCTTTAATTTAACATAATTATTTATCACGAGAAAAAAAATGAAACTACATTCATAACAAAATCACTATCAACCTTTAATCTAATTCATCACAATTTTATTAAATGCATCTACGAATATAAACAAACAAGTCATTATAGATTTTAAGATAGTTATGACCAAATCTTAATATAATTAAGGGAAATTGACAAAATTAGTCGAAATCAAAAAATAATTATAAATATGATCACTTTTAAAAAAATTTAGCAATCATAATTATACATAATAATAATAATAATATCGTATTAATAATACATAATAATGTATACTAATACATAATATTATTTTAATGAGTATTAATAAATATGATATTAAAAAATATATATAAGCGATCATGACACATCCAAATATACAATTCTTTGCTGCAAGAATGTATACATCATTTTTATTTTTGAATTATTATTATTATTTTTTTTTTGAAAGAATTTCAATTATTTAACATACAAGTCAAGTTTCAAAATGAAGTTTTTTTTTTTTTTTTTTTAATTTGTAATAAGGTACAAAAAATTAATAAAACAAAAGTAGAGAGATTTTTCTTTGAAGTGTATATGAATTTTCACTTTGGTAAGACATGAAATCCTTGATTTGGTGTGATAGAGTATAGTAGAAGAGAAATAGGATATGATTTAAATTAAAGTATACGAATTTTTATTATATGCTCAAAAAATATTATTTTGCTTCCATCGCTTGTGGGTCATTTCAAATAAGCCACAAACGCGAACTGAACCTTGCCACGTGCGTTGGTCCCATCCAACATTAGTTTTCGTTTTTCCCTTTTATTTTATTTTTCTTTCGAAGCATTCCCTAACTTTTTCATTGGTTCTATTTTACCCAATCATACGTTGTCATGTGTCAATTAGATGCTTTGTCAAATTCTTCACTCAACCTTCGATTCTTTTTTTTTATAGAAATTTTTATATTTTAATTCATAAATTATAGAAGGGTAAAAAAAATATGGTAGAAATATGAGATTTAGAAGATCAATTTATGATAGTCAATTATTTTTATAATTAAATGTAATGAAGCCATCTTTATAAAAAAAAAATGTAATAAGATAAGACATTTGTATAGTCAAAATAGTAGAAATGATGTCATGTATCAAATAGTAACTAGTTGTTATGGATTTGATTCTAAATATTGTTATATTAAAAAAAAAAATGCCCACTAATATTAAAATAAACATATAAAAAATCATTATAGTCCATAACAAACATAAAATTATCCTTTTAGTCCTTGCAGTGGTAATTTTAATTTAATTTGATCATATCAACATTTTTTTTAATGCCCTCTTCCGATATGTACTAAAAGAATAATTTTTTAAATATAATTAATATTTATGATTGAAAAATGTTTTTCAAAATATCATTTGTAAAATTTAATTTAGAAATTAAAGAAATTATGTGTTCAAGTTTTTACTATAATCTTTGTCAAAAAAATTTTTTTTTTTACTATAATCACCGAACACTTCAGTGTGGCCTAAAGGTATGGCTTATTCTTTAATCACAAGTTGGAGACTTAACAGGTGGAGGAAAATAAATAATAATAATAATAATAAAAGTGTCTACCATGATCATAAATAAAATAATAATAATAATAATAATAAAAGTGTCTACCATGATCATAAATATGAAGTTTTACCGGTGGATTCGAATCCAAAATCTTTTTTACAATAAATTTAAATTTTCATTCTTAAATATTAAATATACAAAATATTTTGGACTCATATTTTTTAACAAAATCTTATTTTTGAATTTTTTACAAGATTTTGATAGATATCTTCCTTTTTAGGTTACAATTTAATGAAATTGAGAGGCGTAAGGAAAAAGTTTTTTTATGCAGTAATCTTTTATTTTTTTTTAAAAAAGAAGCTAAATTATTCTGTAAAAGTTGGTATTAAGGCAATATTATTCTCTTTTTTTTTTTATAAAAAAAGCTAAGTTATTATGTACTTTGATATTATTATTATTTTAAAAGAACAAAACTTGGGTCCCTCCAGTATGGTGAGCGTGCTTAGCAGTGACGTGGAGCTTTTAAAAACTGCCCCATAGTTTTTTCTTTTTTTCTTTGTGTTTCGGTTTTTTTTATATATAAATCAATAACTTCTCAGACAATTTTTTATGGCGTTATATATATAATTTTTTTCCTCTTTCCATTCACTTGATAAAATAAATTTATTCCTTTAAAAATATATACAATTTATTTTTGTTTAATTCATCAAAAAAATTAAAAGTTGTAATAATTTAGAATAATATTTTCTTATATTTTTTAAAAAATATTGGGAAATTGGAGTTTCGCTCATTCTCCATTAGAGGTGTCTACAAATTGTGTCAAGTCTCAAAACCATAGAACTTGAGAGGAGCACACTTAAAAAGTACAATTTTCAATCACTATGTCATCCCTTGAAAACTAACATTTTTGTATATTATAATCTTTAATCAAATTAAAAATTAATATTATTTATAATCAAATTATCAATATGGTTTTTTTTTTTTTTTTGAGATTGTATGTTTGGGTTTTAAGTTGTAAGTTTTTGGATGAAGAGTTATTTTGAATAGTTAGAAAATTAAGGATTTTGTAATAGCTCATTTGAATGTAGATTTTATTGTGGAGTTGCAACCAAAAACTCGTTTGGATGTGATTTTTTATTTCATTTTTTTATGGAGGAGTTAGAGACAATAGTTTGTTTGGATGTGGATTTGAAATCAGGAGTTAATTTGAGTAGTTAAAAATAAATAATTAGAAATGAGTGGTTAAAAACGAGTTAATTTGAGTGGTTGGAAATGATGAGTTATTTTGAGTAGTTAAAAATAAAAAATTATTTTGAATAATTATAATAACTCGTTTGAATGTAATTTTTTTAATAGTTAGTAAATATTCAATGTCAATGATCTTTATAATTGACTAATAATTTGAATTGACTTTTTATAGTTTTTCCGCAATCACAAAACATTTTTCATATAAATAAATTAATAATTCATAGTTTTTTTGTCGTATAGTGGTAACTTACCTGTTCTCAAAAGAAAAAAAACTACCTAAGATTCAGGTTCAGTTCTTGTCCTATATGATTTTGAAGTTATAAGTAAGGTCAACAAATGCATAGTTTAACATTTGTATTTTGGCTACAAGGTGAGAGGTTTGAACCCATATACCCAAATGTTGTAATGTTTTGAAACTAAAAAAAAGTTGCTAGAGATAGAGATATACCAATAAAGTTGCACATCTAAACAATAGCCAGAAAAAGAGACATTCGAGCTTTAAATTTAGATTTCAAAAGAACCAAGATTCTTCCAAACCTACTAGGAGGATCCTAAATAAGCAGACCACAAATAAAATTTCCTGTATGAATCTAATTTAGTATGAGATGAAAAAAAATAAATAAACAAATACTTGCTCAAACCAGAAAAGCTGGCTGCTATTATTCATCAACATGCATTGCAGCTTTTTCTACATGTTCCATAGTAATCTGGAGAACCGATCATGAAAACAGCGTTTCGTTCGCATTCGCCAACGGCGGCCCATTGGGGGCAGCTTTTATCTTCATCAGTGCAGTCATTTTCTTTGGATTCAATTGTGTGTTTATTGTTCCCAGTGGTGGTTTGTGTTAAGTAGAAGAATTTTGTAGCGACCCACAATTCCCCGTCGAGTACTGGAGATCGAGTATGGCGGCTACTCTTGTCTGGAGAAGCATTGAGATGAACAGAGAAAAAAAGAATTGCATTGCCTTTTACCGGTCTCAGAATGTTGTTTTTCTTTCTTCGATCTGACCAGAATGTGCTCTTTACCTGAGCCATTGAAAAGGTAGTCATGAGTACCTTTTTTAAAAAAAAAATGTGTGTGGTGTGTGGGTTTGAGAGTCCTTGATTATTCACGCGGGACAACCACCCAACCCTACGACATTTTATTGCCAAAAAATCTGTATAAAATTTAATTCCCAAGTAGGTAGCCACAATGAATTGAATCTATGACCTATTGATTCTCTACTACCCTCTTAACCGCTGCCAATTCATAATGGTGGTAGTTTTTTAATTCAATTATAATTGGAGGTGGGGAGATTCAAACCTGTAAACTCTTCATTACTGGGTCATACAAGATGTCATTGGAGCTCTGCTCCTTTTGGCTCATAATGATTGTAGTTATAACTACATTCTTATAGACATACATGTTTGAGTATCTTTTCTTTGTCCCAGTGGGGAAGTTTTGTTGGTAGAGACAAGATGATTCCAAGGTATGCTCCTTTAAAGATCCAAGGTTAGAAATGCATTAGTGAGCTTGATTGTAAAATCAATTGTTGTCTCCCGGGTCCAGGTCTTAGGTCGGGTGCGGGTGCAAGTGCCCCGAGTATGTAGTGGAGCGAAGTATAAATCCTTTCGATCATATATATGTGTGCGCATTCCTTTCAATCAGAAACGGAAAATTTATAGAATATAAAAAGGGGGAGAAAAGAAGAGAATGTTTTACTTCCTCTCACCTTTGATTCAGGAAAGAGCATCTCGCCACCGATAGCAGAATCTGAGAGATACAAAACTACCGTGGCCATCAAAGGCTCACTGGACGACATTGCGGATCCATTGCCAAAAATGTATTTATGTTCCGCTTCTTCACCCCCGTACTGCATAATCTGTAAAGCAATGCTATGATCTGTAGATAATAAAACTAATACGTTTAAAAGAAGATCAAATAAAATGGGCATTGTCAGGGCAGTACGGCACTGATGAGATTTTTTACCTTTGGGGAGAAGAGTCCACACTGCAATTCGATTTTCAATCCTTGCAATGATATCATCCTAAGAAAGAAGCCCAGACAAGAAAACGAAGTATGAATCTCTTAATAGAAACTAGGAATAGATCAAACGTAGCGGCTATGAAGTTTGAGCTTTATTTTACACGGTCTACTCTAGTCACTTAAAGAAGCAGTTGACAAGCTCTACAAATCATAAATACCATGGACAGAAATATTTGGGTACTACAAAAAGAAGCACACATCTGAATTCTTTGGTCTAATCACTCTCTTGAGCCAAGTTATCGATGCCGACAACTCGAGTCATCAAGAAAAAACATTTCAGTACTAATTATGGATTCTTGCATAAACTATCATAGGTTATGTTATACTACCATCCTCCACATTTTTAGGGCTTATATCTACAAAAGCAGAAAGAGAAATGTTTAACTTCATAGGCCAATTAGAGCTAGAATTGTTTGGATTTATTTAAAGCTACTACCAGTTCCCTAGAAAACACAGCAACAAAGCATGCTTCAATGAGTGTTAGAATGAGTTGAAATGTCATCAATCCTAAAAGTGACCCTTCAAGAAAACTCAGGGAATGAGAGAAAAAACCTATGAAAACACAATCCTACACCTTCAATATTATATTAAAAGCAACCACAGATGGTGAACCAAGTAAACAGTACAAAATTCTAACATGCAACATGGATATTTGATAGTACCACTGTGAAAACTATCAACCGAAAGAACATCTGTTGACGAGCGCACAAGGCCTAGTCACTTAAATATGCAGTTAACAAGCTCCACAAAACATAAATACCATGAACAGGATAGTTGGGTACTAGGAATAAACCAAACGTCGCGACTTAGAAGTTTAAGCTTTATCTCACAAGGCCTGGTCACTTAAATAAGCAATGTTATGACATTGAAGAAGCACTATCTCTTGGTGGATTACTTTACACAAAGCCACTTAAAGAAGCAATGTGGCTTTGAAGTTTGAGCTCCTTTTAGTCTGTATGGTTGCTTTCAAAGAAATGTTATGACACTTGTGGAAAGAAAGAAATGCTAGAACTTTTGAAGATAAGTCTGTGTTTTGATTTTTTGTAATCGTCTGCAAAAAACAGCCTCTTGGTGGATTACTTTACACAAAAAGCTCTTTTGTAACTGTAGCTTGTTGATCACAAACAATTGGCAAGCTCTTACGATGTAGTTTTTGGGAGGGGGATTCTCCACCCCAGCCCCTAGGCAGTAATTGCCTTCGTTTAAAAAATATTCATTTTTCGTTTCCTATAAAGAAAAGAATTTACTGAAAAGAGAAATACTTGCCCCATTATTCATAAGGAGGTAAGGAGCCCTCCTTAGAGCATATGTGGCACCATTTGGTGCCACAAAATTTTTCTTTAATTAATAGTAAAGAGTAAGTAAAATGCAAAAGGCAAAAATTTTGTGGCACCAAATGGTGCCACATATACCCTTAAGGAGGGTTTGCCTCCTTATGAAAAAGGAGGCAAGTATTTCTCTACCGAAAATAAATAAAAACAATAATAACAGAAAAATTATATAAAAAACTGATGGACTACATAGTTGCTCACATGTAAAAACTGACTGAAAACGATAAAAAAATGAAAAAACATACAACTTTTACACCAATTTTAAGAAAACAGGATAAACAAATCATATACTATGTAGTAGAAATTTGATCACTAAACTTCAAAAAGCACAGGAACGTACTGTTGTGTTTAAAATGGCTCCTGAACTGTTTAGCCATTTGGTCGAGACGGTGTTTGTGTTCCCGGAACCAGCATTGATCCGAGAAGGTTTATCTTCTGAGTTCGAAGCCTAAACCCAAAAGTTTATATACACATCAGAAGCAGCTGAAACATGCTCATGATACAAATAAGAACAGAACAGGGCATAAAAATACCAAAGAAATAAGGTGATCACACTCCACATCTGAGAGAAAACCTTCATACAAGAAAACCCTACATCAAACAAATTCATATCAGACTTTCCACCAAATTAATCCATAAGCTTTGAAGGTGATGCAATAACTGATAATTCTAAACCAATTCACAGTTTCACATCAACTATATATGTTATGAGAGATTGATTCAGCAAGTACCTGACCTTGGTCGCCAAGAAACTTGAACAACTCTTGAAGGATCGATTCTTCCAGAATGATTTAAGTAGCTCAAAGGTACAATGTTTACCAATGGATCCCGTAAACCCTTTCGGCCACTAATCAAATTGCTGGCAGAAATAGCAGAAGAACAGATTCAAGGTAAAGAAGAAAAACGCACGATATCAAACTCAAACATGCATCAACAAATCAAAAACAATATCAGTATTAGGAAGTGAAAACGAATATCAATTTTATGAACACAAATCCAATTATACATCCGTCGACGAAATTGATGAGAATTCCCAATCTAGGCAGTAAATCACACAGAATATGGCGGATCTGTAAAACCTAAGACGCAACTGTAATGTAGCATGGTTTTCGATTATCACCTTTGTGCGAGGCAGTTTGAGAATGAAAATGCAGTCGTTAAAAGAAGCAAAAAGTTGAGACGAGAATCCATGGATGGCTGAGACTGAAGACAAGATCCAAAAAACCGAAGCGGGAGTAGAAAAATTTGTGTTAGAAATGGTTGATACAGATTCTCAGAAACGTGATGCTGTAGAAATTCATGTGTTCTTCTGTAGCTCTCGATTCGATAATTCTACTAAGAAAAATGGCTGCACAAATTTTTTATTTAAAAAAAACTAAAAGGACATTTCTCAAATTTGAATGGGCACAAGTGAAAGTTACTTGATATAATTAAATTTATTCTCTACTTACATAAACTTTTGAGTTGATTGATAATTTACCATAATATCAAAGCAGTCAACCAGAGCCGTTACTCAACGGTATTAATGTACACCCAATGATCAAGAGGTCTTTCCACCTTCATTTGTTGTAACTCAACATAGTATCGAAGCAAAGTAGGAGGTCTTGAATTCAAATCTCCACCAAGTCGTTTCCTCTTCATTTAAAATTGAATTCTGCTTATAAACATTGCTCAAATTTTGAAGCTCATGAGTGAGAGGAAGTGTTAGTTAATATCCACAATTAACTTATCCTATTACATATTTGAAACACTTTGATCATCCTAAGTTTTTAATTCAAAAAAAAAAAAAAAAAAGATTTTGCTATTAAATTTATTTGCGAGTTTCAAACTTCGAACATACTTAAAAGATTGAATCATCTAGTAGTAAGACTGTCATTTGGTAGGATCAAGCTAAAAATATGGAAAAAGTTTATATAAGTCAAACAAAATTAATATAAAAGATACTAACACAATAAAAAAACAAATGTCAATTGATCTTCAGTAATTGAATGAGAATGTTGAAATTTATCAAACACCATTGCATAGAGCAATTGATATAGAATATGGTCAACATTTAAACGGTTGTACAGAATGTGCTATCCTAACAAAGAAAATATACCTCAAATGAAAGCTGGATTAACCGTCAATAATGTATGATCTAATCAAGAGGTTTTAAGATCAAATCTACTATACGAAATACATCAATTTCATCCTTTCATATATCTTTACATTCTTATTCAATAAACTTGACTAACCCCCAATGTTATCTTCTTTTTTTGAGTTCACCAATAATTCGGGAAGGGGGAACGCGTGACCTCTTTCAATGGGTGTCGGTAATATTTTCTTGTTGGTGCACTCTATCAATATTCACTTCCTCTTTTTTTCTTGAAAAGGACTGTATATTCACTTCCTGCCATGAAGAAACTTAGAAATTCATCAGAACCCTCTAAGAAATTAGATAAATACTGCATATTTCCGGTCATCTTCGAACAGTTGTTACAAAAAATAAACATCCTCAAAGATAATCCGACATCACACAGTAGGTTCATCCAACCAAACTCTATAAAGTAACAAGCATTGACATGAATGAGTATAATGCAACATCAAATACTACTAAGTGATTTCTTCAGCACCGTGTGTCTTGAATCATCCTTGTCATAAAGACGCTCGATCAGTTCGTCCCATGTTTCTTTCTTCCTCCTCGACGACCCTTTACTTGATCCATGTGACTCTTCTTCTTCTTCCCCTTCATCATTCTGGCCGAAGGTTCCATATGGAGAACCCGCGTAGGCATGTGGCACAGCTAGCGTCACGGCTCGCTGCAATGCCGCCTTGTACTCTTCGCTATGCTCTCTGGCTAAAGTCTGTTGTCTCTCCATCTTTTGTTGGGGTGGTGTCTCCATGACCTTATCATCCTCGTGCATTAACTGATGTTGACAGAAGCAAATGGATTTCATTTTCGGCAATGATTTCATTGAGAACTTCCATGTAAATTACTACGACGAGTGCATCATATTGACAAGAATACATGTAATGAACAAGATAAAAGACAACCAAAATGTGACATTTAAAAATTGGGAGAATGATCATGATAATCAAAAGATGGTTCAATTGGCTCTTTTGAAAAATAATGTATCTTAAACTTGTACAATACAGAAAAACCCATTGATTTTACTTTGAATCTGAAATAAACAAAATGGATCAGAGGGTTTCTAACATTGTTTTTTATATCTATGAGGGTCCAAGCAGGTTACATGCACCTCGACTATTTTTACCAGACAAACGACTGACACTACTACATTAGTTTTCAAAGAAACCTAAATGAAATTAATTTCAGAGACCAGCATAGATTGAACCTATAATCTCTAAATTCTCAATGCTCTTATTCAACCACTAAGAATTTGATCCTGCAATGGAAACAACAACTTACTGGACAGACAAAGAGAAGGAAAAAAGAACCACTAATGAAAATGTAATAAAGAAATGCAGAAAAATGATTGTACTCCAAAATTTCATTAAACTTGAAACTGTCAGCATAAAAGGGCAGGTAAGAGAAAAGAAACTTACTTCCAGGGCCCTTTTGGCTTCTTTCTCTATCCAAAGGATAGCATGGTCAGAAGTTGCATTACAAGAAAGAACTATGTGTTCAAACCGCCCATCCACCGGAACGGCCGTCTTCACGACTGGCGGAAACCTTCCACACCTTTAAACACGAAAGGGTGAATCCATTCAATTGTTAGTGCAGGACATGTTTCAATGGTCTTAAAAGCTAACATTTTAATAACTGATAAGATTGAGAAGAGGCTTTCTTTCCACACATGTAGTAAAAAAGTGCCTTAAACTCAGAGAGAGAACTTTTTGAACAGGTGCTTGTAATATAATGATGATTTATTTCCACACAACACAACTTTTTGAACTGTTTCAATGGTACGCTTTCTTGTATGAAAATTTGCAACAAAATTTCAACAACCTTATATGGAGGATACAGATCTTTTACCTGAAGAGCTTTCGCTCGACAATATGATAGAGTCGTCCGGGTGCATAAAGTCTCCTCGGATCTTTAAGCATCTTGTCCTCAGATATACATGTATCCCGCATGCACCTCAGGCATAGAAGGCATGGCAAACTTCAAGCAAAAAAGAACCAATTTACGAAATATTCATGGTTGGGGAAGAAGAATTTCAAATGATTATTGAGAAACTTAAAATCAAACTAAATACATCCAAGCTACCATTTCCATTCTCTTCCTTTCATAAAAATAAAAAAAAAATTCATAAGTTGACCTCGATACTCACGAAATAAAAAAAATAAAAAAAAAATAAAAAAATAAAAAGTTTCTGCTATTACATTTATGCAATGAACTTTAACATATGAATCAGTTAACATTGCAAGAATAGAGCTCTAATTTCCATTTTTGCAACAATAACTACTATAAAAACAGTGTTGCCAACAACCTAAAAAGAACTAAAGCCATAAAGAACCATACCAGAAGAGTGACTTAGAAATGTCTTCCAAGGGGGTGGCTGTCCTGGGCAAAAAGTCATCCTGGTTCAGTATAATAATAATCGTTATATTTCGAAATGCAAGCTTAAATTCCACACATATTGGGCACACTTCAAGAAATAATAATCAAGAATACCTGCAAATAGTCAAGATTTTGTACACATACAACAAAAATATAACTATTTACTCTTTTATTGACTACAAAATATCAATTTACCATGAAAATGATTGCTAAACGAAAACAGAACTTAGGAACACCGGAATATTTTTTTCCTTTTTTTAAACTGGAAAATTGGGGTTTCGTCCCACTATACCCAAGGTAACTACGTCCGTCCCTAGGCCAGACACCAGGACACATTGAAGGAATGGAGATACGGGAGGTGTCTACAAATTAATATCACAGGTGAGTCTCGAACCTGGGACCTTGAGGAGAGCACACCTTCAAAGTCCAAGCCTTCGACCACCGCACCACTTCTTGGGACAGGAACACCAGAATATTGATGTAAAGAAAGAGGAACTGTTTAATAAGTAGAAGAATATATAGTTTACCTGAAGAACAACAGAGTTGATGATATCTGCATATCTAACAGCCAAATTTAGGGACATGCACCTGGCCGGAGCAATAGCATAGCACCTTATCCGCCTCCGATCGATATGTTCCAATTTTTTGCTATTCTGCGCTACTACCAAAGTCAACATGGCTGCTACTCCGGAGCCAAGAGAATGACCTGCAAACGTCAAGGTATAATCCGGATACTTCTTCACCAAATCCCTTAAAGTTTCATTCTCAGTGTCCAAAACCCATCCAGCTGCCTTCAGAAGCCCATTGTGAACATATCCACCATCAAATTTCATCTTTCCCAGCTTGTTATCCAATAATACTGCATAATCACTCTCCTTGGCCATATTAAGTCCTCTGATGGCAAGAACAATATCGCCATGTTCATGATCAAGATATAAAATATATGGGGGAGCCCACCCTCGTGTATCTTTGTATGTCTTCTTCACGAGTAACCAATCTGGATCGATTCCATAACCACCAACCGGTGCCCAAAGGGGGTGTCGTATATCATCTTCATACACAGCTAGGATATATCGACAAACTCGAGGAATAGGCTCGAACTCCTCGGCAGTGGCAAAGCCCCAATTTTCACTGTCATGACCAGCTGTGTGGAGACAGCGTTTCCAGACCCAACGAGCACATCCCAGGCAACATACACACTCAATTATAGGTACGCCGCAAATGATAGACATCGATGCCAATGATCTAAGCTCAAAGGAACGATAAACCATACAGATTTTCCTAGTTATAAAGAAACATATCATCAAAAAATCAAATCAATTCGATACTCGGAAACTATGAGCTCTGTTGATACACATATTGGAGTTGATAAGGTAGAAGATGATGATGGTGCTCAGAAAAACGAAAAACAGGTTTTGACTGATCATTTTCGGTGAACTCGAAAGCATACTTCACAAGACAACAATTCTCAACAAAAAAAACAACTCTCAAAATTATCTCCAAAGAATCAAATAAAAAGTGTAAGACACCAAAACTTGAATAAGGGGCTCATTCAACAACAACACCACATCAACCTTCCAGTAGCATCAAATCACTACAGACCATGAAACTAAACTAATTTAGGGTTGGAAAACAAAGTAATGGAAAATCTGGGTATCGAATTTCGATCTTCAAAATCAAAGAACAGAAGCAATGGAAGTGAAAAGAAGACGACCCAGATACAAATTCACACTTCCGATCAAGAATTTGGAAACAGAATGATACGGAGAATATTCTTAAACAAAAAAAAAAAAAAAAAAACAGGATTTCAACGATTGAAATGGGTTTTAACACATGGGTTTCTAAAAATTTAATCACTGAAACGGAGAATCGATTCAATAATGTGAAGTTTTCTGTAAGCTCTTACGAGAATCATTTATAGAAACCCAAATCCGAAATGCATATAAAATCTAAGGATAGAAAAGGACGGATTGTACCTTGAAGTCAACGCCTGTAATTGAGTTTACAAATTTGGAAGATTTTGTGCATTTTAGGGGAAATTTGGATCTGGTGAAGAACATGGTGGGTTGGATCATTGAGATGGAGATGATTTTTTGCGAGAAATTTGTTGATTATTGGATTGTTGGTGTGTATTTTGAACTTGCAATGATTTTTGTTATTATGAGATTTCCACGTGACTTATCCACAGGAGCACGTGTTCTGTGAATCGTTAATGGCCGTTTACCGTTAATGCCTTTTATGTTCCCTCCCATTTCTCAAATAAGCCTCTCTTTTTTTCTGAGAAGGTTTAGATCTCATTTTAATGTGAATTTGTATTCATTTGCTTTCCAAATGATCTATTTATCCTTTTGATTATTTTTTTTATTTTAAAAAATAACTATTGATTGTTGAGGTTGTTTTGTTCATATTTGTTCACTCGTACGGCTTTAATAAATTGAATGTGTGACTCTAAGTTTCTCAATAATTGGGATAAGGCAAACTTTTTTGTTGTCATCTAGTCTTATAAGACATTATGTATTTATAAAAAAAAAATAATAATAATCTCATTAAATTGAGCCAAGATTACAGGTAGAGTAAACATAGAATCAAAGTTAACGAGTAATTTCATTTAAAATTTAGACTCCTTTTGATAACCATTTTGTTTTTAGTTTTAGAAATTTAAGCTTACAATAGCTATCTCACCATAGATTGTTTCTTACTTGGATATCTACATCCTACCTATATTTTTAGAAACCAAACTAAAATTTAGAAACATAAAAAAATAACTTCCAAAAGTGTATTTTTGTTTTTGAAACTTGGTTAGTGTTGACCTACTTTCTTAGAGACAGATGGATAAGAAAGATGAAACACATTGTAGAAATTTTGAATAAAAATAAGCTTAAATTTCGAAAATCAAATAGTTATCAAGCAAGGCTTCAGTGATCAAAGGGTTTTAAAATACGAAAATGTTACGGGTTCAAAGTATAATGACCACCTATTTGAAATTTAATTTTTTATGAATTTTTTTGACATTGTAAGATCAAACCGTTTGTTCCATAAAAATTATTAATGCCCACGTAAGATGACAAGAACATTTGTAGATATTATTTATAAAAAAAAAAAAAAAAAAAAAAAAAAAAAAAAACAATTTTCATTTAGATTAAATAATTGTTATTCTCATTTGAATGATTAGAACTCTGCTGCGATTTAATTTAATGGCAAGTTATTGAAATTCCTAATAAAAACAACCCGTTTCAATTTAAAATTTTAACAATTTAATAGAATATTTCATTTTGATTGAATTATCTTATTAAAAAGACACTTGGCCAGAGATGAACAAACAAAGTCCAAATTTCGTCCTGCAAACAATCTTCTCCCTGATTGAATACCTGAAAATGTAGAGTGCCCGACCATCACAGATTTGGCAAGGAACCAAAAAAAATATCAATGCCTCAGATCACAGAATTACTATCAACATGACAACTAGTAGTATCTATCTTAATAGCGCATGGTACACGACACATACAAGTTTGATAACATGATTGAGAGTGATTTTAGAATGTCGTGCCAATTTTAGTGATTTTGAATACATTCCAAAATCACTCTCAAACATGCATTTACAAACATTACTCGGGGTAATAATATTCGTCTCTAAGCCAGACACCAGGAGCGATCGAAGGAATAGAAACACGAGAAATACCTACAAATTAATGTCATAGGTGAGGCAAGTCTTGTTGTCGCATGTATTTAAACCTTGTCTAGTTTTGTGGACAAAATGACAAACACATTGTGGCTTGGGAGGAATTACATAAAATGCAGGCAACTACAGAAAACTCCCCATAAATCAATAGCTAAACTTGCTTTATTATACTTTTAAAACATAAGCGGCAACAACAGATGGGTGCTAATCTTTAACTCTAATTGCCGCAAAGAAGCAGTTTTAGGACAAGCACTACTAAAATATGATACTGTTAAGACACCGATAATCTTTTTGGATAAGAAGGACACCGATAATCTTAACAATACATAATAAAACCAACACAAGAATATTGTATTGAGATTATAATAGATAGGGTTACAATACTATAGTCATTTGAGAGGGCTAGACTCTCCCAACTTGTTGAACAAGACAACAACATCCAAAATATTCATACCTCACAAAGAAGTCTAACCGTTCTATTTTTACTAAAACTTTAAAGTACTAATTAATATTCTACCCTTACATATATTATACTAATATTCTCATCCCACCTTTGGTACTCTATCAGATGCCTAGAAATGCTTTAGCAAAATATAGACCGGCGGGTGAGCTGATTTGTGTTGAATGCGTTTTGTAGTTATGATATACGAGAAAATGTTTCTTGTACTCACAATAGATCCAGAGGAACTCCCTTGCAACGCTTCATGAAGGTAGATTTCTTTTTCCTCTCTCGACTGTAAACACTTTACAGTTTTGGTTGCTGAACCCACACATCTATAAGAACGGCTTGGAGGAATGCCATTACTCTGCAAGAAATGAAATAAGCATATGAATACTCAATGAATAATAATCACATGTAACTAGTTATATTTTTTTTATATTTGTGAGGGTCCAAGCAAGATTAAGCGGACTTCGACTATTCTTATAGGACATACAGTTTGACCCTACAATATTTGAATGTCAATAACACCTGTAGAAAACTAATTCCTAAGTATATGATCATCATAGATTGAACTCATCCATCTTAGTTTGACCTTACAATATTTGAATGTCCTGTAGAAAACTAATTCCTAGGTATATGATCACCATAGATTAAACTCATCACATATTAGTTCTCCAAAACCCTCTTAATAATTATGCTAGAATTTAAGACAAAACATGAGCAAAGAATGAAAGACCTCCCTTTTCGTCTCATTCCTCTTCGGGAGTCAGAAGACCATCGTTGCTACTTGCTTTGTTTGTTCATCGTGGGTTTCATTTTTCATCTGATTTTATTTATTATTTGGAATGAATACATGTTTACTAATATTGTGAAGCTTCCTTTTGTTATGAAGATATATAGATGAATATTGAAACATTCTATATTGAAAGTGATCAATATATATATTTTGTAGTACATAAATATTTTTTTCTTACATGGTGTGCCTCGAAAAAAGGCCCGCTCGTTTTTTGCGCTTGCTCCTCAAGCCCCAAACAACCTTTGCGTCTTTTTGCACCTGCGCCTTTTAAAACACTGATTAAATCATCAACTATATTAGAGGTTGAAATCCCTACCCTACATGGTGTTAAGCTCAAATAGTTTTACCTGCCACGAAAAGTCAGCAACACGACTAAATCCATCAATGCAGATCCTTGATGTCACTTTCATTCTCAATGACTGAGTTCAAGTACTCGGTGATTTTAATTTTGCTCTCAGAAGCTCCAGGCTGCAATAGTTGGTTATTTACTTCACGATTGCCATTGCCGGATTGAAAATCCATTAAAGCTGGTTTGGGTTCAGAATGAAATTGGGAACCTGCATACCTGTGAGGTCTCATCCTCAAAGTATGCATTAAAGTTTAGGTAAAAAATATGGCTTGCGGTTATGGCAAAGCAGGTTGTTGCAGGGAATTACACATGTCCAGCAACTGAAAGTTATTAAAATGCGGTTCACTTGCCTCAGGTTGTCTTGATAGCCAATTTACTCCATAATCAGAGGCATTGATGGATTGAGAATCTGGCAAAGCAGGTTGTCCTGTGCAATGCGATAAGGGTGAAGACTGCAAATGGGAAAAAATCATAACCAAAATCCTGAAAGTTAGTAACATGTATAAACATCCACTGACAGCTATTTCTAAATTTTAACCTCTTGGATTCCATTCACTGTGATTGCATTCTCAAATACGCATTTACAAACGTTACTACGTGTATTTAAACCTAATCTATTTTTGTGGAAAAAATGACATTCACATTGGCTTATGAGGAATGACATATAATGCAGGCCCACAGAAAATTCACCATAAATCAATAGCTAAACTTGCTTCATTATACTTTAACACATATATAGGCTGTAACAACAAGTCGATGCTAATCCATAGCACTAGTTGCCGTATAGAAGCAGTTTCAGGACAAGCACTACGAACAATATGATGCCTAGAAATGCTTTAGCAATATAGATCAGTGGGTGAGCTGATTTGTGTTGAATGCATTTTGTAGTTATGATATATGAGAAAACATTTCTTGTACTCACAATAGATCTAGAGGAACTCCCTTGCATCGCTTCGTGAAGGTAGATCTCTTCTTCCTTTCACGATTGAAAACACTTAATTTTGGTTGTTGAACCCACACAACTATAAGAACGGTTTGGAGGAATCTCATTACTCTGCAAGAAACAAAATAAGCACATGACTGCCCAATAAATAAGATTCACATGTATCTAGGTGTTTATTATATTTGCGAGTGTCTGAACCAGCTCAAGCACATCTCGACTATTTTCATGGGTCATTCCGACTGACCCTACAACATTTAGATGTTAAGGAAACCCGTAGGAAATTAATTCGATGGATTGAACTCCTCACATCTTAGTTCCTCAAGCCTTCTTGACCATTAGACCAATCCATGATGGCTACATATATCTAGTACTTAAAGACAAAACATGAGAGAGAATGAATGTCGTTGCAATTCAGATTCCCACCCTTAAGATAACCCAACGAAACAATACATGTAAATATAATAACTTCAACTAGTTAAGAAGTTATATCATCAACTGATAAAATTAGAGGTTGAAATTCCTATCCTACATGGTATTAAACTCAAATAGTCTAAAATATCTTTTACCTGTCCCCCCAAAGTCAGCAACATTATCCCACGGCTAAATTCATCATTCTGAAATTCAAGAGGCCAGTTACTTGGTTCCTCTCTGTCGTAGCTATCAATGAAGATTCTTGATGTCACTTCATTATTATTTCACTCTCAGGGAATGAGTTCATGTACTCCGGGAGATTAATTTGGCTCTCAGAAGCTCCAGGCTGCAATAGATGATTATTTACTTCACCATCAATGCCATAAGCGGGTTGAAAATCCATTAAAGCTGCTTTGGGTTCAGAATGAAATGGGAACCTGCACACTTGTGAGGTCCCATCCTCAAAGTATGCATTAGAGGCCTTGTGATGGGAATGGGATTGAAAATCTGGCAAAGCAGGTTGTCCTCGGGAGTCAAGTAGGTTCAAAAACTCATTGGGATCAAAATACGATTCAATTGCTGATTCCCAATTTACTCCATAATCAGAGACATTGATGGATTGAGAATCTGGCAAAGCAGGTTGTCCTCTGCAATGCGATATAGGTGAAGACTGCAAATGGAAAAAAATCATAACCCAAAGCTGAAAGTTGGAAACATGTATAAACATCCACTGACAGCTCTTTCTAAATTCTAACCTCTTGGATTCCATTCACTGTGATTGCATTTTCAAAGGTGGTAAGATCGTTTGGTCCATCAAATTGTGCAACATTCATGTCTGACTTTTTCTTTAGGCGACAAACAACGAATGATCTCTGTACAAGCAAGAACAAGAAGACATCTTAGAGGTACAATGTCAAACTCAAATCATCATCAAGAAAATAAACCCACATTTGCTGCAAATTGTAAAATTCTAGGATAGTAGCTACTGCATAAATGGTCACTTCTTAGAAATTCCAGAAGAGTACATGAACAGAAGTTGAAGATACCCGAATCAAATTGGACCTTTTAAAAGTATAGGGTGTAAAATGAACCGTGGCTACAAGCTTTTTTTTTTTTATGATATTCGTGACTATTTTGGTCGATTTACATGCACCTCACGGGACGTAATGCATGACCCTACAACATTTGGATGTCAAGAAAACCTGTAAGAAATTAATTAACTAGGTGGACGTCATGGATTGAACTTACCACTACTTAGTTACACATCTTATTTACTTAAGGTCTTTTTTTATATCGGTAAATGTCCGGGTGCACATCGATTATTCTCGCGGGACATATTTTTGACCCTACAACATTTGTATGTTAAGGAAACTATTTCCTAAGTAAGTAACCAATGTGGATTGAACCCAATGCCCCTTAGTTACTTATGCCCTTTTGACCACTAGCCCACTCCAAGAAGGTTCCATACAGTGTTTTTAAGGCGCAAAGGTTGTCTGGGGCTAGAGGCGCAAGGCGCAAAAAAGGTGCGGGCTTTTTTTTAAGCGCACAATGTATAAAAAAAATATAAAAAATATTTATATACCACAAAAATATATATTAATCACTTTCAATACAGAATGTTTGAATATTCATCTATATAACTTCAAAACAAAAGGAAACTTTACAATGAGTCCTAATGCTCAAACTCATCTTCACTAAATACGAAATCCTCCTTATCCCCTCCATCATTGGTCTTGTATCCTCTATATCTTCTTCATCACTATCAATCTCAATGGTTGACCCAAGTATTAGAGGGTGTGTTCTTGTGGAGGATGAAGATTGAAATGTTGTCTTGTTTCTTAATCTTCACTATCAATCTCAATGATCGACCCACGTTTAGATTTATATAAAATAAATAATAATAATAAATGAAACGGCGTCGTTTTGATAGAGGTAAAAAAAACATAAGAAAATGGTGTCATTTTGCTAAGTTTCGAATAATGAAAAAATATTACAAAGCCCCCTCAAGACGCATTTTTTGGCACTTGGGATGCAACAGAAAATCACACAAAAGCACAAACGAGGTACACCTTTTAAAATGCCCTGGCCTTTTACAAGGCGAGGCGCAAAGAGTGCGCCTCGGGATTTTTGGAGCTTTCTTTGAGCCTTAGTGGGCTTTTTAAAACACTGGTTCCATAGCTATCAGTAATTGACCAAAACAGTATCTGAACCACATGGAATTAAGACTAAAGAGAAGTGAAGCAATTACCAAGTTCAGGAAGGAAGTGTCAAGTTGAAGACTATACTGATGAATCACCCAATTGGTCCTATTCGCATTACGAGCCCGGCCGCGATGGTAGACCAAACTTTTCTTAGTACCAATCAATTGGTTGGTTCCTTGAGCTCTGATTTCGCAGTCATAGCCATTAAATTTCCAAAAGTCAGATTTCGTAACCCTACTAGTTCGTTTACCATTGGAATTCTTAAAATCTAGGGTAGCGAAGAAACAACGTCTCAACGCCAGTACAATCGTCTAATAGCCCTAGGAAGAGAAAATTGCATAATCATTCATCTTCAATAACAAATGCAATGCATGCATGAAGTGAATCGAGAGAGAGAAACATACAAGGGAGATCTCAGGGTTCAAAGTCGTAAACGTCGATTTGGGGAATGTATGCAACAAGTTATTCGTTGCCAAAAACCTTGTTCTTAAAGTAGTGATCGAGCAGTTCCTCATCCGTTGGAGAGAATCGAAATCCAACCGGCCATGGATCCTAAGAATGAAGCGAATTGGTGCAAATTGGCCATCAATTTCAACGCAACCTTCACGATCGATGCTTACAGTTGAGTAAAAGAAGTGAATGGAAGAGTATGAAAAGCAGTGGAGGTGAAGGAAGCCATTAAATGCAGGGATCTCCATTATTTTTTTCTCTCCTTCTTTCATTTTTCCATTTAGTCTTTTCCATTTAGTCCATCTATCTTCTATGGACGTCGTCATTGACGACCTCCACCAACACTACTTGTTGTTGTGTTGTCAAGTCATTGACCATTTGAAACAAATAAGTCTTAAATGAGGTGTTCATGATGTGTCCATAATGACATGATGTGTCTGTGAAGTGTCCAAAATTTTAAAAAATAATAATAAAGGAGGACATGGAATTTCGGGTGTCGGACATGTGTCCGAAGAGTGCCAGAAGTATCAGTGTCAAACACGTCTCCGACACGGATACTTTGTCAAATTAGAAGTGGCCGTGCTTCCAAGTCCGTGAATGTCCGGACTAGCTTACGTGCACCTCGACTATTTTCAGGGACATACCGTCAAACCTACAATATTTGAATGTCAATGAAATCCATATGAAACTAATTTGTAGGTAGGTGGACATCATGGTTTGAACTCATCATCTCTTAGTTCTCCAAGAGATGATGAGTTCACGTAACTAGTATTTAAAAGCAAAGAATGAGAGAAAATAAGTGTCATTGCAGCACGGATTCTCCCCTTTAAGATTACCCAACTAACCCATACATGTAAATATAAAAACTTCAGCCAGTTAAGACATTATATTATATCATCAACCAATAAAACTAGAGTTGAAATCCCTATCCTACATGGTGTTAAACTCAAATAATATGAAATATCTTTTACCTGCAACAAAAAGTCAGCAACATCATCAGTGCCACAACGAAATCCATCATACTGAAATCCATGAAGCCTGTTACTTGATTCCTCTCGATCGTAGCTATCAATGCAGATCCTTGATGTCACTTCATTATTATTTTCATTCTCAAGGGAGTTCGAGTACTCGAGATTAATTTTGCTCTCAAAAGCTCCAGGCTGCACTAGTTGGTTATTTACTTCACCATTAATGCCATTGGTGGGTTGAAAATCCATTAAATCATCCTCAAAGGATGCATTGGCCTTGTGATGGGAATAGGATTGAAAATCTGGCAAAGCAGGTTGGCCTCGGGAGTCAAATAGGTTCAGAAACTCATTGGGATCAAAATACGATTCAATTGCTGATTCCCAATTTACTCCATAATCAGAGACATTGATGGATTGAGAATCTGACAAAGCCAGTTGTCCTGTGCAATGCAATATCGGTGAAGACTGCAAATGGGAAGAAATCATAACCCAAATCCTGAAAGTTAGTAACATGTATAAATATCCACTGACAGCTCTTTTTAAATTCTAACCTCTTGCATTCCATTCACTGTGATTGCATTTTCAAAGGTGGCATGATCGTTTGGTCTATCAAAATGTGCAACCTTCACGTCGGACTTTTTCTTTAGGCGACAAACAACGAATGACCTCTGTACAAGCAAAAAGGCATCTTAGAGGTGCAATGCCAAACTCAAATGATCATCAATAAAACAGACCAACATTTCCCGCAAATTGTAAAATTCTAGGATAGTAGCTACTGCATAATGGTCACTTGCTTGTAAAAATGAACAGAAGTTAAAGATACAAGAACTAAATTGGACATTTCAAAAGTATAGGGTACAAAATGAACCATAGTTACAAGTATAAGTATTTATTTCATTTTTTATATTCGTTACTGTCCAGCATGATAGTTTTATAGCTACAAGTAATTGAGCAAAACTGTATTTAAACCGCATGGAATTAAGACTAAAGAGAAGTGTAGCAATCACCAAGTTCTGGAAAGGAGTGTCTGTATGAAGCCTATACTGATGAATGACCCAATTGGTCCTATTCGCATTACGAGCCCGGCCGTGATGGTAGACCAAAATTTTCTTAGTACCAATCAACTGGTTGGTTCCTCGAGCCCTGATTTCGCGGTCATAGCCAGTAGATTTCCAGAAGCCAGATTTCGTAACCCTAGTTCGTTTACCATTGGAATTCCCAAAATCTAGAGCAGAGAAGAAAAACAACTTCTCGACGCCAGTATGATCGTTTAAAAGCCCTAGGAAGAGAAAATTACAGAATCGTTCATCTTCAAAAACACAAAATCTCAAACAAATGCAAGGATCGAGGGAGAAACATACCAGGGAGATCCCAGGGTTCGTAGTCGTAGACGTCAATCTGACGAATGTATTCAACAAGTGATTCGTTACCAAAAACCTTGTTCTTCAAGTAGTGATTGAGCAGCTCCTCGTCTGTTGGAGAGAATCGAAATCCAACCGGCAATGGATCCTGAGAACGAAGCGAATTGGTGCAATTGGCCATGGATTTCGACGCGATCGATGCTTACAGCTGAGTAGAAGAAGTGAATGGGAGAGTATGAAGAGAAGTGGAGGCGAAGGAAGCCATTAAATGCAGGGATTTCCATCGTCAACGCCACTGGAGAGAGAGAAAGGTCTTCGTTTCTATCTTAATCTTCTACGTCAGGAAGAAGGCAAATGAACTTTTAGGATTTTAACGGTGAAATGGATCCCACACTGGTCAAGAAATAGCGGCTTCGGATAATAAATATGTGGCCACAAAGTTTTTTTCTTTTCTTTTCTTTTACGCTTTTTTCAATAAACAATTTTGGGAAATTGTAATATATAGTTTATTTTAACAAAATAATTATAAATTCACTCAAATTTGAAAATATTTATAAATTTAGTCAAATATGAAGTATTATTAATATTCGTATTATTTAGAATATTAATATAGTATTTTGTATTATTAATACATTATTATATATTATTATATGTTATTTGTATAGTATTATATATTAATTGTACCGTATAATTTTTGTACGGTAGGATTATGATTGCTAAATTTTTTTTTTCTTTTTTTTTTGCCTGATATTATAAATATTTTTTGAATTTGGCCTACTTCTAAGAATATCCCAACAATTTATTCTATTTTTTTGTTTTTAATAATTTTTTATTTTTATTTTCATGATTTTTAACCTTATTTTCTTTTTTAAAAAATGTGGGTTATTTTAGATAGAAAAAATATTTTTTTTTGTCTATAGAAATATATGTTAAGTAAGTCATATCAAATAAATATTTATTCTCTAAAAATAAGAATAAGAAGTTAACAAATTTATAATAAAAAAACAAAGAAATAAAAAAATATATATATTTTAAGAAAAAAAAGGAAGTTTGTGGCATCAAACAACACACACTTAAAACCCTTTATAGCATATTCTCAAAATAAATAAATTCTTTATATAAAAAAATTGATGAATCTTTATAAAATGATCAAAATATCCACACCTAAAATTAAGTGAACTTCTTTTTAACTTTAACAAGTATTACAACTAGCCTCCTTAATTAAATCCTCTTTTCCGTGCATAATTTTGTTTTGGCCTAGTGCCTTGTGGAAGGTTTTGTTGAAGAATAATGGAGGGAAATTAAATCGAAAAAGTCGAAATCTATAACTATTTAATAATATAAGTTTCAAGTTAAAATTAATTGATAGCAAAAAAAGTAGCTTGTATTTATTAAAAAAATGTTAAAAACTCTTTATATTTTTTATGTGGGACAAGACGTAGTTTCTTGCAAGAACATTGTGTCTTTCCTATGGAATAAAATCATTGTAATAAGAGAAAGAGATTATTACTTTTACCCACTCACTTCTCAAACTTGGTTTTAATGTATATGTTCTACAATTTGGAGTCCACATTGGAGGAATTCTTATTGTATTTTGATTACTTTGGTGAAAAGGACAAGAGGAGAGAAAAATAAAATAAAATTCTCTCCTATACTTTCTCTCCCCTTTCAATCAACCACTCTCCCTTTGAAAGATAAATATACCCAAAGAAAAGTTGTTAAGGTAATAATTTCATAGACACAAAGTATATAAAATTGATAGAACACCTATCCAAATAACGCTAATTTTGTATATTTTATAAAATAAGATTAAAAAAAAAGTAAGACATTATTAATTCCATGATTTGTTAACTTAATGCACACTCTCCTTGCAATCCGATCAACCGAGATTACTCAACCCAAATCGTAAGGGTTGAGTTGGGTTATGATTTTATTATAGTTTTGTTGGATTAGGTCAGTTATTAATTAACTAATTTTTTGCTCGTTTAATCCAACTCAACATGAACTAAGAATATTCTCTATATTATGTGTGTATGTAAGATAAATTAACAAAATGAGTTTTTAGCAACTTTTAAGCTTTCTAAAAAGAAAAGAATATGCACTAATAAGATAAGTAATAGGTTAAAGTATAATATCATTCATTTTTTTAACAAATTTATATGCTAATGAGTTAAATCTTAGAGAGAGTCGATAACTTATAATCAGTGTTTATCATTTCATGCATTGTGTGCGTATTTACTATTTATCATGAATTGTAACTCTATTTTACGTTTTTATCATTTCATGCACTCTGTGTACTTCAAATAACTTTGCAGGTAGTATATATCACACTTTCTTTTATCATTTTTTTAGATTATGGATTCAGATAAAATAATAGCAGTATTTGACAATATTGTATACATGAGAGAACTAGTTTTTGCTTCTAAGGTACCTTAGGGGCTGTTTGTTTCACATATTCGGGTAGGGTTTAGTTTTAAGATTTATTAATTCCTCCTCGAAAATTTACATTCAAACGAGTTTTGATTAACCCCTCCTCATTTTTACTTTTAAAAATAATTCTCATTTATAACCATTCATTTTTATTCATTCATTTATAACACTCAATCATTTCTAACCACTCATTTTTAATCATTCCTTTCAAATCAATCAAAATCTTTCATTTTTAATAATTTATTTTTTAACTACTAAAAATAACTACTCATTTTAAATCTACATCCAAACAAGATTTTAACTTTAACTCCTCTATACAAAAATTACATCCAAACGAGTTTTTGACACAACTTTTAATTTTTAACTGCTCAATATAACTCTTTAACCTAAATCTTACTTAAATATTTCAAATAAATACCGCCTTATAGCTTGTCGAGAGACAACTAGCATGGACCGTGCATGCTTTGCAACATTGTGCTACATGCCAATGGAACAACAAAATTCTGTTAAATGACAAATCTTAACAAATGAGTAAAAGAACCAACTTTTTACTTTTTGGACCCGTAACTTAATGACTTTATGAGTATCTTCTATTTTGTTGAGACTTTAGGACTATTCTCTATTTTGTGGTAAAATTTCATCTATCATGTAAAAATTATAATTAGATTATTGAATGAGTATTGTATTGTTACTATTTTAAATGAATGTCATTTTGTCATTTATATATTACCAATAAAAAGGAATTTTTTAGAAATAGGCCAAATTGAAAAAGTATTTACAAAACTAGGCAAAAAATAAAATTTTAGCACTCTTAATCATACCGTATAAAAATTATAGGGTATACTTAATACATAATATTGTATTAATACACAATACTATACTTATAACATATAACATTATATTAATAATACTTAATACTTTATTAATAATACAAAATAGTATATTAATACCCTAAATTATATTGTACAATAAGTATTAATTATACCGTATATTTGATTATGAATACAAAAAAATTCAAATTTGCCTAAATTTATAATTATTTTGTAAAATTGGACTATCCAGCACAATTTCCCTAAAATGAAGGGTAGAATCATACATAATAGGTAGAATCATTTTAAAAAATGCATTAAAAATGATTATTAAAAAATTTTAAAACTCAACTTAACATGCATACAAATGATCTTAGAAAATCAAAATGTTATGAATTCTATAGTGATTACCTACCTAGAAATTATTCTATATGAACTTTGACAATCAACAATTTGCCTAATAAATAGTAGAAATACATGTAAGATGACATGAAAATTCATAGATATAAGAAAGCAGAGTAATTTTCATGTGTATTAAATAATTGTTATTCTCATATAAATTATTAAAACTCTCGTGAAATTTTTTTTAATGGCTAGGCTAGGTAATTTTTGTTTTGATTAATTATATATATTAAAATAAACACTTGGCTAAATGAACTAAACTAACTTCATAAGTCTAATTGATTCTCAAAAAAAAAAAAAAAAACTTCATGTCTAATTTTGTCCTGCAAACAATCTTCTCCTTGATTGATGGACTCTTCTCTAAAATTGGATGTTTTTGGAATCCTATTTGTTTTGGTTCTTTATTTAAAGCCTGTTCTATGCATGATGAACTAACTTCATAAGTATAGCCTACAATGTTATGGAAAGAGATGAGATCTTTCCAATCTTGAAGAAGATTTCACCAATTAGAGAGAAGATTGTTTGTTTCAGTTGAATTTATAATCTAATATAACTGTCATCATGCATAGGATCAACTTCAATCTTATTTGTTTTGGTTCTTTATAGAAAGCTTGATTCTATGCATGATGATTGAATAGCTGAAAATGTAAAAGTACCTGATTATCACAAATTTGTCAAGGAAACAAAGGATTAATGCATTTAACATCAAATTACAGGTATCGATCATCACGACAACTAGTAGTATCAATCTAAATAGGGCATGGTACACGATAATAACATGTTTGGGAGTGATTTTCGAATGACCAAAAATCACTTGTTTCCACGTCTCTAAATATAGTGATTTCGACCATTCCAAAATCACTCCCAAACATGTTTATTCAGGCAACTACAGCAAATTCCTCATAAATCAACTACTAAACCTGCTTTATGGCTGTAAGAACAAGTGGGTGCTAATCTTCAGCACTAGTTCCTATGTAGAAGCAGTTTTAGGGTAAGCACTACGAACAATATGATGCCTAGAAATGCTTTAGCGATATAGACAAGTGGGTGAGCTGATTTGTGTTGAATGCGTTTTGTAGTTACGATATATGAGAAAACGTTTCTTGTACTCACAATAGATCCAGAGGAACTCCCTTGCAACGCTTTATGAAGGTATATCTCTTTTTCCTCACTCGACTGAAAACACTTCATAGTTTTGGTTGCTGAAACCACACATCTATAAGAACGGTTTGGAGGAATGCCCTTACTCTGCAAGTAACAAAATAAGCATATCACTACTCAATGAATAAGAATCACTTGTACCTAGTTTTTTTTTTTTTTTTTTTTTTTATATTCATGAGTGTCATAACTAACTTACGCGCACCACGACTGTTCTCACAGGACATACCACCAAAACCTACAACATTTGGATGTCAATGAAATCCATATGAAACTAGTAGGTGGTCATCATAGTTTGAACTCATCATCTCTTAGTTCTTCAAGATCCTTTTAATTATTAGGTCAACCCAACTCATGATGGTTACAGGTAACTAGTATTTAAAGGCAAAGAATGTGAGAAAATGAGTGTCATTGCGGCATGGATTCTCCCCTTTAAGATTACCCAACTAACCCATCCATGTAAATATAATAACTTCAGCTAGTTAAGACATATTATTATATCATCAACCAATAAAATTAGAGTTGAAATCCCTATCCTACATGGTGTTAAACTCAAATAATCTGAAGTATCTTTTACCTGCCACCCAAACTCAGCAACATTATCGGTGCCACGGCTAAAACCATCATTCTGAAATTCAAAAAGCCAGTTACTTGGTTCCTCTCTGTCGTAGCTATCAATGAAGATCCTTGATGTTACTTCATCATTATTTTCATTCTGAACGATTGAGTTCAAGTACTCGGCGAGATTAGTTTCGCTCTCAGAAGCTCCAGGCTGCAATGGTTGGTCATTTACTTCACCATTAATGCCATTGGTGGTTTGAAAATCCATTAAATCATCCTCAAAGTATGCATTAGAGGCCTTGTGATGGGGTTGAAAATCTGGCAAAGCAGGTTGTCGTGGGGAACTACACATGTTCAGCAACTCAAATATATTAAAATGCGATTCAGTTGCTGAAGGTTGTGTTGATTCCCAATTTACTCCATAATCAGAGACATTGATGGGTTGAGAATCTGGCAAAGCAGGTTGTCCTGTGCAATGCGATGGTGAAGACTGCAAATGGGAAGAAATCATAACCCAAAGCCTGAAAGTTAGTAACATACTAACATGTATAAACATCCACTGACAGCTCTTTCTAAATTCTAACCTCTTGGATTCCATTCACTGAGATTGCATTTTCAATGGTGGAATTGGAATGCACAACATCATATTGTACAACATTCATGTCTGACTTTTTCTTTAGGCGACAAACAACAAATGGCCTCTGTACAAGAAAGAAAACATCTTAGGGGTGCAATGTCAAACTCAAATGATCATCGAGACCAACATTTGCTGCAAATTGTAAAATTCTAGGGTAGTAGCTACTGCATAAATGGTCACTTGCTTGTAAAATTGAATTCGAGTTGAAGATACCGGAACCAAATTGGATATTTTAAAAGTATAGAGTGTAAAATGTATTAGATAATATGGGGTTCCACCTCAAAACCAATTGACAATGAGGAGAGTAACTCATATCTCTTATAAATGTTTGTAGGACTCCCCCATTTTCCAATGTGGAATAATTGTAAGATCCTAACAAAATGAGCCATAGCTAAAAAAAAAAAATAGTGACTATTTGGGTCAGTGTACGTGCACATACCACTTAACCTACGATATTTGGGTTTCAAGAAAATCAGTAGAAAATTAATTCTTAACTAAGTAGCTCTCATGAATTGAACTTATAACCTCTTAGTTATTTAAGGTCTTTTTTTTATATATTTGTAAATGTCTCGGAACTACTCAACTATTCTCGCGGACATATCGCATCCTAAAACATTTGGTCGTCAATGAAACTAGTAGGAAACTATTTTCTAGATAGGTGACCACAATGGATTGAATCCAACTCCCCTTACTTATGCCCTTTTGACGACTAGTTTCATATCTACCAGTAATTTACAAAAACAGTATCTGAACCGCATGGAATTAAAACTAAAGAGAAGTGAAGCAATTACCAAGTTCTGGAAGGGAGTGTCTGTGTGAAGACTATACTGATGAATCACCCAATTGGTCCTATTCGCATTACGAGCCCGGCCGCGATGGTAGACCAAACTCTTCTTAGTACCAATCAACTGGTTGGTTCCTCGAGTCCTGATTTCGCGGTCATGGCCAGTAGATTTCCAGAAGCCAGCTTTCGTAACCCTACTAGTTCGTTTACCGTTCCTAAAATCTAGGGCAGAGAAGAAAAACAACTTCTCGACGCCTGTATCGTCATTTAATAGCCCTAGAAAGAGAAAACGCAAAATCTGAAACAAATTCAAGGCAGGCATGAACTGAATCGAGGGAGAAACATACCAGGGAGATCCCAGGGTTCGTAGTCGTAGACGTCGATTTGACGAATGTATTCAACAAGTGATTCGTTACCGAAAACCTTGTTCTTCAAGTAGTGATTGAGCAGCTCCTCGTCCGTTGGAGAGAATCGAAATCCAACCGGCCATGGATTCTGAGATTGAAGCGAATTTCTGCAATTCGCCATGGATTTGAAGGCGGTCTTTGTGGTTGATGAATATACCTGAGTAGAAGAAGTGAATGGAAGAGTATGAAGAGAAGTGGTTGGTGAAGGAAGCCATTATTAAAGGCAGGGATTTCGATCGTCAAAGCCATTGGAGAGAAAGGTCTTCGTTTCTATCTTATTCTTCTACTTCTGAAAGAAAGCACATGAACAGAGTGTGTTGATTGGAGATGGATCCCACATCTGGGCGGGCCGGCGGCTTCAGACACTATGAACCTAAAAGTTAGATTCTTTTTAGTAAAAAATAAACGTGTAGGAAATGACCTAAATTATGTGATTTGATTGAGTAATCATTTACGGTATGTTTGGAGTATCGATTATATAATTGTAGACGAAAGGTTATGATAAATGGTACATTATAATAAACAGTGTTTGAGGTACAAGTTATTATAAGAGAAATTATGATTAACGGTGTTTGGGGTGGAGATTATCGTAAAAAGAGTTATGAAATTTTTTTAAAATTTTTTTTAGTTAATTAAATTTAAATTAAAAAAGTTAACAAATAATTAATAATTTTTTTTAATAAACTTATAATTAAAATTGGATATAATAAAAAAATGAAAAAATGATTTTTTTTATATTCTATTTCACTTATATATTGATGTAGTTATTAATTATAAATTATTTTTTTAAGTTAATATTGACCTCAAGTTTTGTTTTCTTTATTTTTCACAAAATCTTTTCTTTTTTTAGATTCATTTTCCAAAGTCTGAATGTTTAAGTAGTGAATCAATTTGAAATAAACAAAATATACTAATTAAAAAAATGATATACTACTATAAAAAAAAAGAAAAATAAAAAATTATATACTATTAATTAAGACAAATTTATGAGTTATTATTTTAAACAATCACCAGTTAATTTTGTTAAAAAAATATCATATATATATATTAGAAAATTTATAGTCAATATTCATAAAAATATTTAATAAAAATATAAGGTTTAGATAAACTGCCACGTAGGTTTAGATAAACGGGCACGCACGTTTAGGTAACCACTGTTTATAATAAACAGTAGGTCAAATACGGGTTGGGTTATTATAATCAACTCGGCCGTTTACATAAACGGTGCCCCAAACATAACCTTAAGAGTATGATAAAATGGTGGGAGACTCCAATTTCAACATGATTTCTCGTGTTTGGACCATTAAGAATTATTTTTCTTGCGATTGCATTTTTTAAAATTATTTTATTATTCTCCTGTTAATTGTGGGTGTTACTTTTTTATTCTCTTGCTAACTATGGACGATATTGATTCAGTTTTCTTTGATTTTAGATCAAATTGAAAATCGAATCAATCCAATCAATTTAATAAAAAGATGAACCGAACCAATATTTAATAAAAAGGCAAAACTATTAGTTCGATTTTCCTCATTGTCTGTTTTTTATTTTTATTATCACTTGTACTCCTAACTATTCTTTATTCTCCCATATTCGTGACCTCAATGTTAAACTGAATTTACTAAACATTGAAACGATCAGGCCACTAGCCCTTTCGAATTTAAGTTGATATGGACACTAACAAATGTAAACAAATATATTTTATATGGGAATTAGTTATCTTCACTTTGACCTTTAAAGGATGCTCGTTTAAGTGATGTTATTTTTCTTTAAGTCTACTATAAATGCGGGTAGAGATTTCAACTCATCACTTCTTGATCATTTGGTATACACTTATGTTGTTGATCTAGTGTTATTGTTGCCTTTAAATGATGCTTTTTAAAAAAAAAAAAAATTTAAAATTAAGTTCAACAAAAATATTTAAAAATGGGGAGATTTCAATATATAACCTCTTAGATAAGGATACATTTCAATTAAATACTTAGCTAGGCTTATTTGCCAGTTAATTAATTATATATAATAATAATTATTATTATTTAAAAAAATAAAACAAAGAGTTTTTTAGATTAAAATTAAAGATAGAATGGAAAGAGGCAACGCCTCTCAAGTTCTCAACAGCATCCTCTTTTCTTCTCCTCTTCGTAAATCCTCGTCACGTAGGGACTTTTCCATCAAAATTTTGGTTTTATAAATACTCATCAATTTTCAAAAGTTAAAAATATATGTTTAATCTCCACCATTCTCTCAAGCTATACGTCCAACAATATTTAAATTTCAAGAAAATTTATTTAAAATTAATTTTTAAGTAGTAGCTACCACCGACTCAGTCTATAATATTTTAGTTAACCCTCTTTTAACTCTAGACATTGACATGAGTATAATCGACTTAGTCATTGATGTTTTCAATTTGTCTAAAAAAAACTTAGTCAAATTAAAGACATCAATTGATTTCCACGTGAACAGACCAAAATTATTTTAAAAGAAAACCACGTTAAACGTCAAGTGTGACTAATGCATGTATTGAAATTAAATTATAAGTTTCAAAATTATAAGAACCAAATTGAAATGAATCTCTGAAGAAAAAAAAATTTGTCAACAAAAGTAATAGTCCAATTGTGACAAATGTGTTCATGATTAAAATATCATAAATTTAAATTCTCCCCTCTTACTATAAAAATCTAAAATTGAAATACAAATACTAAATTTGTAATAATAATACATATGGTATATTATTGAAATAATATACTTTTTAGAAGTAACATTATATAATTACATTTAGGCAAATTACATGAACCAATCCTAAAGATAGGTGATAGTAATAATTGCGCTCATACATTTTTCAGACTTCCAAAGTAAAAATTTGGTACTCAAAATTTTGAATGATAAAACTAAATTCTCAATATTTCATTGAAAAAACTATATTATCAAACTATAGTACTGTTGAATTAGGAGATGATTTTTTAAACTAATTCAAATTTTTTTATTGACCAAGTCCAAGATATTAAAATAACTCAACTCAACCCTTGGATTGAGTTGAGTTGTCTAGTTGTGTTTACCTCAAATTAACTTTTTAAGACCGTGCACATAACTTATAAATTTATAAAAAGTAAAAAAAAAAAAAAAAAAATTACATGATACTAGATTCAAACTCAATATGCTCATATTATTAGTATATGTTTTCTACCTAAGTGTTAAAAATACATGTTAGTTAATTAATCTTATACATATATAACATTATTTTTAGTTGAGTTTGAGTTTTACAAGCCAAATTAAAATTGACTAACTCGAGAATATAATTGGAGCCATGTTACGGATCTATTTTCTCTCATATATGTATAAAGGTGGGATACTTACATAAGTGAGCAATAGCAACTCCTGAAAATAGTTTCTTTTTGCCTCTACCTTTATCTCTACTGGCACCATTTTGATTATAAGTTTGTAATGATAATCAAATCTTTGTTTTCTGTTCACACACAGCTTGGTTTATCCTTGATCATCATATAACATCCTTTTATATAATTGATCTTTAACTAGTCCAATTGAGTGAAATTTAGCGAGACTAACAAAAGTTATCGATGACCAACCAGTACAATAGTTCAACCAACCCATATAAATTTGTAAGGCCATCGATTCAAATCTCCTATATTGTTGTTATTGCTCCCACTTAAAAAACCAAACTTCAACTAAATTTTGATGTGAGAAAAGTTTCATGCATTCAAGTTTTGGGAACATTCAAATCCTCTTTTACAAATTAGTTATATTGTCTGACCTATTCTCACGGAACATACTATATGACTTTATGAAAAATTTAAAAGACATTAATTCTTAATTAAGTAGGCGATTTCCATAGATTAAATTTATAATATTTTAGTTTTGTAAGCTCATTTTTTCACTCATTAACTTACCCCAACTCATATGACAATAGACTCTAAATCTAAGAGAAACCAACTTTGCTATGATTTACTATAAAAAAATCATATTTGACACAACTTAAACCACTCTGCAAATCATAGAACAAAAATTTGGGTAAAATAATTTTGTTCATCCTATAATTTAAACTTAGTTTTGATTTAGTCTTAAATTTTCAAAATTAATACTTTTAGTCTTTCAAAGATTAAATTTAGTTTCTATCATTGACGTGTCTAAAAACAATATGTTTTGTTCATTAAAATGTTGAATTTAGTTTCTAATGAATTTCTGAAGTTTGAAGTTTGTTTCCTAATTAGTCTGTTAGTATAAAAGAAAAAAATCATAAATCATTTCAATTCATTTTTTGAAACAAAACACACATAAGCTATCTTAATCAACCTTTTTCATAAAACTAATATTGAGAAAAAGACATTCAAAACGTAAATTTTTAATTATGAAAGTCCGATAACTATTTTATTTTTAGTTTTTGAATTTAAGTTCATAATAACTATTTCACTATATATTTTTTCATACTTAAATATCTACATTTTTTCTATATTTTTAGAAACAAAATTAAAATTCGGAACTAAAAAAAAGTAGTTCCCAAACCCTTGATTTGTTTTTGAAATTTAGTTAACATTGACATAAAAATATAAAACGCATCTTAAAAATTTGAATAAAAATTGGTTTAAATTTTAAAAATAAAAATCAAATAATTATATAACGGGATGAAAGTGGTATAATAAGATACTAGAACTCGAATTTTGTTGGCCAAACTCAACATGTAACGTGGCTTCTAGTTCATCTAAAGAATGAATTTAATAAATAAATAAATAAAAGATGTGGCTTGAAATGAACCATAATTAATTAGATAAAGTTCGGGAAGGTGGAAAGGGCATTGAAAATGGTTGGGTGAAAAGGCCAAAGAATTTGCTTTCTGGCATGCTTGTCCCAATCAGGAAGGTACACGTGGGAACCACTTCAATCACATGGGATGTCTACCTTAATCCAACGGTCCATTACTCCAGCTGTCAGAACTAGACCTGAAATCAAATCTCAGCCGTCCACTATGTTCACCGTGATGTCCTGGATTTGTCCCTCCCTTGTCTCCAGCGTGTCGCGCCCTCATTTCCTCGTTGTTTCTACTGTGGCCTACAACTTCATAAAGCATTCATTCTCATTCCTTCTATTCCACGCGCAACCCTTAGCGCGTGTTGCATCTCGAATACAATCAACCTATTTATAACATCTATGAAATAAAAAGTGAATACAAAACATTTTTGTAAAGAAATTTCAAGTTTTTTTTTACAAAATATATATTAAGTTATAAGAAATATATGGACTAAAATTAAACTCTTTTTTTTATATATATTTGTGACTATTCGTACTAGTTTGTGCGTACTTGTCAAGGAAACTCGTGAGAAATTAATTCATAGGTAGATGGTCACCATGGATTGAACTCGTCATCTTAAGCACCCTAAAGTCCTCTATGACCAATTGAGCCACTTCATGATGGTTACTAAAATTGAACATTTAAGAAACATGAACCAAAATAAAATAAATTGACCAATATACAAGTTGAGGTGTGGTGAGATTAAACACAATCTCATATTTTCACCAAGCTAGAATTCACTTCGTTTTTGCATGGATAGTACACCTCAATCACATTGTATTTTATTGTGCTCGTCTCGACTAATTTAGATGTAAAATATGAAATAAAAAGTATTATAAATATTACATGATTCATGGGTAAGTTGTTTTTGGCTAGTTAAAATAATTTTCAAAAATCAAATTGCGTGAAACTTTAATTAAATTCTCAATAAAATCAAAGGTGAAAATCGAATTAAAGCTAAATTGAATCAAATAAAAACTAAACCAATGATTTTGTAATCTATTGGATATCGATTTTGAACCAATTTTTTAAGAAACTAAAGATATCAATTCATATACCAATTCGGTACAAAATCGACAAAAACCGAAACGAAAAACTCATAACTCATCCTTATTCATGACCCATAAAGATTTGAACGAAAGTTGCTACAAACATATAGGTCTAAAAAATGGTGCGCGTGGGAAGGAAAACCCCGCGTTGTAATAAATGCCAAAAAAAAGCTTCATGCACACACTCACGCATTATGAACATTCCTTACAAATAACGACCTCACTTTCCTTCTAATCTCATCACACCACAAACATTCACTTTTCAAATCATTTTCATCTTCTTCATCAAATTTCACCAAAAAAATAAAAAAAAAATTCTCCTCAATCCAAAGCCATGAAACGCCAAGCGAATTTCCAAAACCTCGATCTCAATTTCGACGCAACAGAGCTGCGATTAGGATTACCGCAAAGAGATCAAGAACAAGAACCACAATCGGAATCGGCGAAACGGAGCAAGTGCGAATCCAAATCCGGAAGTGATTCTTCAGATGACGGAGATTCCGACGAGGTACAGATCAGTCATCGTGCGCCAGCAAAGTAAGTCCATAATCTCGATTTGATCGATCTCAATCTCTATTTCAGGAAATTAGGGTTTATGATTGTTGGAATCAATTGTTGTAGATCGCAAGTGGTAGGATGGCCGCCGGTGAGATCTTACCGGAAGAACGTGATAAATGAATCGGAGAAGAAGAAGGAGAAGGAGATTCGTGGAATGTTGAAAGTGAGCGTTGATGGAGCTCCTTACCTTAGGAAGATTGATCTCAAGCTTTATCAGAGCTATCAACAGCTTTTGGATGTTTTGGAAAATATGTTCAACTTTAAACTTGGTTAGTTTAATCATCTTATATCAATGATCAATTATTACCAATCCTAACACTGTTGCTTCTAAACACTATATTTATTCTTTTTTTTAAATATTATAATGTCAATCAAAATCAACATGATTTCATTTGTGATAAAATAAGATGAGTTGATGATTTAAATTAATTCAAAAATTATTTAAAATAGGCTTAATTAGGTGTGGTTTGATCACGTTTTCGTTTTCATTTTCATTTTTCACTTTTAATTTTATTTCTTAGATTTGAATCTATGAGTTCCGGATCATACATCATATCAATTGAGTTACAATCTATTATTAATAGGCTTTCAAAGTTTTACTAAAATTTCAGCCAATAAAATTGTTCCTTTACAAAAATATTTTTACATTCGAAACATTAATCCATCTAAATATGGTATTATTAATTAAATTGTGACATATGATATGGATTTTACAGGAAGATATTCAGAAAGAGAAGGGTACAATGGATGTGAATATGTTCCAACTTATGAAGATAAAGATGGTGATTGGATGATGGTTGGAGATGTTCCATGGAAGTGAGTTTCTCCTTTCAGATTATATTTTCCTAAAAAAAATTAATCTCTCTCTCTAAAAAGACTAATTTATAATATTTAATTTTTCTCTGTTGATACAGTATGTTCATTTCTAGCTGCAAGAGACTGAGAATGATGAAAGGATCAGATGCCAGAGGATTGGGTTGTTTATAATAGTTTATTAAAAAAAGAATTGAGGTTTTTCTTTTGGTTCAAATTTATTATTCTCAGTTACTTTATAAGTGTTGTGTTATGTACTATTCTTCCTGAAGCTACTAGAAAGTATGATACAACAACTCAAGATCCAACTGTTGTATTTAGTTTCAATTATCTGGGTCAATAAAGAGAAAAAGGAGATTAATATTTGAATAATGAATTCAGTTCTCTCAAACAAAGGTAACAAGAATTTAGCTGAACTGTTATGATATATGAACATATAATTGAAAACTTATGTTTGAATTCTCTTTTAAATTGAAAACATTTTCAACCCAAAAAAACATGAATATATTAATTTGTTTCTTGCTTGACCAAATTATATTTATTATGTCAAATGAGCATACTTAATAAGACATTTTTATCCTAGATTAATAATAATTGGATTAAAAAAACAAACTATAGATCCACGATACAAACATGAGTTTTTTATTTCTTTATTTTTTTTTTTTATATCTTACTAAATCCATCTCAAAATCTAAACAAACAGGCCTTCAAAAGATTGCCAAAGTTGGCTAGCTTAGCCTACCGATAATTGATAATTGATATGTATAGTCGACTAAGAAGATTAAAAAAAATCATGAAACTGCAAACCATATCCATTTCGGTTATGGGAGATAAGTAGCAATTTCTTTTTTTATGAATGTTAGGCCAACATATTGTTTGACTCTATAACATTTAGATGTCAAAGAAATTTGTAGAAAATTATTTTCTAAGTAGGTTACTCATCATTGGACATCGATTGAAGTCATAACCAATTGGATTCCAAGGCCTTCTTTGACGGCTCATATCATAGATAAAAGCAGAAAAAAAACTATATTCTCCCATCACGGAGAGTATTCTCGTCATTGAAAACATAAACCTAAGTAACAAGCAGCATTGCACATGCTTCTGTACATAACTGATAAACACTAGTCTGTTTTTTATATGAAACAAAAAAACTGATAAACACTGGTAATAAAAATTGATATATTAGAGTAGATGAGATCGCTATAATAATGTATAGGGGGTGTTTGTTTGTTGAATTTATGGAGGATTTAAAATGAGTATTTATTAACCACTCTTCAAAAAACCACATCCAAAAGAATTTTTGTAACTACTCAAAACAACTTTTCATTTCTAATCATTCATTTTTATCTACTCAAAATAACTCTTTATTTCTAACCTTCGAACCATTCATCATTCATTTCCAACTATTCATTTCTAATCATCTTTTATAACTACTAAAAAAATAACTACTCATTTCTAATGATTATTTTTTAACTACTAAAAAAATAACTATTCATTTCAAATCAAGATCCAAACAAGCTATCGTCTCTAACTCTTCTACGCAAACGAATTTTTTGCTGCAACTCTCATTTTCTAACCACTCAAAATAACTCCTCAGTCCTCATCCAAAACCTCATCCAAACGCCTCTTACGGGAGCTGCAGATCAATAAGGCAGAATACGAGTTTCTTTTCCCCTATTTCTTTCTGACTTGCAAAAGTAACTAATAAATATACGTTCATAAGTATATACCTTCGAAGTGTAACATTCAATGTAATTCATTAGCTTACATAAATGACACATGAAGTCGGAGGAATACCTGGGGTACGCATTTTGAGCCGTCTGAACTTCATTTAAAGCCCATTTAGCAATGCTATGATGCAACAAAATGATGCTCATGAAGTTGTCATTCTTCTTCCTGTTTCATTTGACTTTGATGTTGTGAGAAAAATTCTTTTGCATTGTGAGCCACCTCTGCTTCCAGTACTGCTTCTAACATTATGTCAGACCCTTTAAACTCCTCTGCGAAGAAATAGAAAGCTCTCGTAAGTATCGTCAGTAGACGGAACACAAATCTAATAGTGAAGTGGCTATCATTTACAGTACTTGATGCCTTAAACAAAAGTTTCCCCAGATTAACTAACGTCAATTTAGTTTAGAATAATAATTGAATGAAAAGTTAACACGCTAGTGTCCTCAACATTACGAGTTCGAAAAATGAGAGCAGTTCTACATGATGGTAGCAATTAACCGTAATTATCCATATAATTGGTGTCCCCACCCGTCCATAGCTCATCTAATATCACCATTTTTTATAACCGTGGAGCTTTGTCCCACTACATATTTAGGGGCATTCACGTCCGCCCCAATCTAACATCACACCAATTATTGTCTTCCTTCCAAGTGCATTAACCTCCTAAGTCAGGATTTTAACACTATCAGTGCATTCAATATCAGAAAACGTACCCGGGCGTTTAGGTAACATCCCGGTATCTTCAGCAGATACAGGTAAAACTGTAGGAAGTCCAAGCTCATCATTTTCTACGTCCGTACCAGCAATTGGAAATGAGGTTGACGAGCCATTCTTTATGGTTGGTGATTCAGCCAACCTGGCAAATGTAGTTGCTCGGCTGTGCTCATTAGATAGTTGTGAACTTGCAACCTGAAGAAAAGTGCAGATCCATGGAAATCGCTTAAATTTGTAGTGCAAGGAAGGTCCATTATGATATGCAGCAATTAATAAGAACCTTGAGAATGCTAGCTGCTGGTGTAGTCTTCTCAGCTGCCGGTAGAGTTTCCAAAGTAGGATTTTCTGAATCACCTGCATTCCAAATGAGACGGTAAAGAACAATTACAAAAATTAGGATCTATTGCCAAAAGTAGCAGAAGGGATACATATCGCGTACTAGTTACACCACAATCAGCTGCTTTGGGCTCAGGATCATCAACAAACCTTCGAGTCATTGGCCCAGGATTTAAGATTGATATGCTTCGAATTTCATAACGAATAGCATCAAGTTGGGCCATAGTGTCTTGCAACTCCTTGTGAACCTGAAAAGAGGGAATCATATTATAGGACTGCAACATAAAACAAGTTAAATCACTTCATTTTATTTTTCTTATATCGGTGAGTGTTGGGCCAACTCGACTAATCTCATTAGTCAACTGTCGGACCTTACATGTAGGATATTAAATTTTAAGTAGGTGGCTATCATAGATGGAACACATTCTCACTTATTTCCCTAAGGCCCTACTTATGTAACTATACTAGGGCTAATCATGATGGTTGTTCAATCGCTTAAACAATTGTCCAAATATGTTGCATATGGTTCAATGAATCGAATTCTTTGCAGTCTTGATGGAACTATACTGCCCACAAACACTAAACTCCACGTGAATGCAAACCTATATTGGAATTAAGGTAATCCTATGTAGTATATCCTATCACGTTCCAAAAGACTGCCAATAAATCCGTTTAATGTCCTTGCCGTTTGCCTGTAAATTGGGCTTGTATATGCATCTTTGATCAATATATTTCAATTCGTTACAAAAAAAATGTATTATTTGATCACCTCTAACAAGTTTCTAATTCAACCATAACTAAATATGCAGTTTATTTGCCAAAAACATATCTTTAAAACGTCCTATGTACAACTAAGTTTCCAAAAGACAATGGTAGTGCTGCTGAAACCTTCACAAACATGACCAAAGAATTTACTAGTTGTTAGTTAAACTAAATGATAAATACCTGGCGAGCTTGGGTTTGTTGCATGACAGAGTCAAACTGACCTCGAGCTACCTGAACGTATCCAACTGCTCTGCCCGCCATCCTTCCAGCCATTCTTGCTATCACCGGAAGATCCTTTGGCCCTTTTCATAAGAACTTGGAAGTCAAGACTCTATTCACGGCTTAAATCTATTAGATCTTTTAACATTTTTTTTTTTTGGAAACAGAAAAATCGGAGCTTTGCTCCACTATATTCGGATAACTTCGCCCGTCCCTAGGCCAGGCACCAGGAGACATCAAAGTAATGGAGACATGAAAGATATCTACAAATTAATGTCACGGGTGAGTCTCGAACCTAGAACTTTGAGGAGAGCACACCTTCAAAGACCAAGTTTTCAACCATCGCGCCACCCTTTAGGAACATTAGATCTTTTAACAATTGAGAAAGGGTAATGCAGTAATTACCAATGAATGCAGCAGTAGCTCCAATAAGGAGGAAGAGTTCTCCATATGAAATGCCCAACATTTAAGCTTCTAGTGTCTCTAACAGGAGCTCAGAATAGCAATCAAGCCAGGCCTGGAGATTCAGAATAATCTCAAATTCGATAACTTTCACTTAATTCTGCCCTTACTGATTGATTGACTGCCCGATTATCTAAAACTAGGGTTCAACAAGCCAATATGAAGGCTCAACACAGAATGCTTCTTCACTAATCAAACGAAATTTCGAAGAAAAAAAACAGCATAACTCAAATCCAAAGCAAGACAAAGACAAAGGAAAGATTGCAAATATAATCGAACACCACATCAAAATCAGCATTAAAGAAAAAGGAACGAAGCGATTGATGCGAATTATTAACGAGGCTCTAACCTTGGAGCAAGGTTTGAATCTGAACAGATCTGCGAGTTTCGAGGGACTTCGATTTTTTCGTTCAGTTGGGAGAACGAGAGATGACAAATAGATTCGTTTACAGTGACGGCGCTGAACGCCGGTGAGATAAAATGGATATTGGTAGAATACCGGTACAATAGAGTGGCAAAACTAGTCCAAAGTGCTAGGGCCGAGCGGTGGCGGAGGCGGCGGCGGCACTGAACGGAGAGAGGCGGCGAAAAGGGATCGGCGACGGCGTGACGAGTGAGATGAAGAAGGAGAAGGCGCGCAGAACGAAAAAACTGTGCACTCTTTATTTTTATTTTTCTTTTTCTAGAAAATTAATTTTTGCCTGTAAAACTGAATTCATCCACTAATTTTAACTAAAAAGCAATTCAAAAAATTTATATAAGCTCACAAATTTTAATAAAATCTCAACGCCACTCTCACCGCTCAATCCTTTCTCATTATTTGACTGTTATTTATTTGGGGTACAATTTGAATATTTCCTTTCTCTTCTACTCCAAACTGTACTCTCAAAACAATATATATTAAAATCATAACAAAATGTTCAAGTTTCAACAAACAAACAAACCAAAAAAAACTCTAACAGTTTCTTTTATTTGAAATTTGGTGATCTTCTAAGGTATGTTAGGATAAGCATTTATAAGAGATATGAGCTACTCTCCTCATTGTTAATTAGTTTTGAGGTGAAACCTCATATTCTCTAATATGATATTAGAGGTCATAAAGCCCAAAAGGGTATTTTTGAGATCCGATTCAAAATTGGTAAGTCCAAAAGACACTCCATCTTAAGGGCAAGTTTGGATCTCGGAATTGTATTCATTGTCAATTGGTTTTTAGATAAACCACATATTTTCTAATAAGGCACACACAAGGTTGGGATATCGAAACTTCACTCTGATATAATTGGCGTAATCACGTCCATCTCTAGGCCAGATCTAGAAGACATCAAAAAAATAGAAATACAAAAGGTATCTACAAATTAATATCATACATAAATTTTAAATTTGAGATCTTGAAGGAAACAAACTTTTAAAATCCAAAAACTTCGACTACCGAGTCACCCCTTGAAAACATGTGGCTACGTGATCAACTTTTTCACATGTGAATTTCCCAAATTCACTCAATTTCAAACATAATGCAGATGCAACAATTGGTTTGCAAAATTCAATCAGAATAAATAATAGTCATGAATGAGAAGGGTCAAGCAATGTTTGTTCATTCAAAGGCACTTTTTTGTTTTTAAAGGGTGACACAGTAGTTAAAAATTTGGACTTCAAAAACATGTTCTTTTCAAGGTCCCAAATTCAAAATTCATGTGTGACATTATTTCTTGGATGTCTCTTGGTACCAAACCCCTTTCACACCTTCGTCAATTTCATTTTCCTGCGGCTTGTTTTTCATCTCAAAAAAAGACAATACGTGTCAATTAATCTAACCCTAAATTATTAATATATTATCTAATTACAAATCGATTAACAAAAAAAAAATGCAAATCGAGAAGTACAGCGGTACTAGGCTAGGGCAAAAGTTGAAAATTTCAGCCTCTCTCGGCGACCAAGAACTTGGGATTTTGATTTCGTTGCCAATCTCTGTCGGTCGGTTAGTGCTTCAATTTGCACTTACAGCTTACCTTTCTTCCCCAATCAATCAGTCGGTTGATTCGCTTTTGTAGTTAGGTAATTGTAACATGTAATTGATTGAACATGCTTGAATTTCTATATATTATTTATTAGAACCTCATTTATTGATCGCCTATATGTTTTTCGTTTTTATATAATTTTTCTCCTCTGAATTTTGTTCTTGCTTGTTTATCTTCCATAATCACAGATTGTAGTACTGTCTTGTTGCGTCTCTGTTCATTTGTTGTCATGTCATTTCAATTTCGGCTTATTCAATTAAATCTTCTCTTATTGTATTTTGTTATCCTTAATCATCAGTACCTTCTTGTTGATGTTGAGTTAATTCGATGTAAGTCTTTCCTAATCATCATTGTTATGAGTATGACTTTATATGAGCAATTTAGTCAGAATTTTTCATAGTTATACTTAGAATTGTTAATTTATTGCAATTGTTTTTTTTTTTTTTTTGAGTATATTGGGGTTAGGGGACTCGAACCACCAATCACATGTTTGCTAACATGTTGAGCTATGCTTGCTTTGGCAATTTATTGCAATAGTTTGTGTCAATTAGATTGTATATTAGTTTCGAAAAAGGTTGAATGTTTTGCTTTGCCTCCTATTGACTATATGTGATTGTCTTTGTTGTTGTTGGGGCCTCAATGGATCATGTTTTGTAGGATTGTTAGTAAGTGTATATTCTATTAGAGATAAATAGTTTTTTTGGAGGCTTTTAGGGCACTTTTGGCTCATTACAAATCTTGTTGCTTGATGATAGACTGCTGTTCCACCTTGTATTTTGGGACAATTAGACCCTTTGGGATGCAACATTTTTCTTCACTCTCACAGAATATTTTACTTGAGAGAAAAATATATGCTTTTTTTTTTTAATCGGTAAGTGTCTTGGTCATCTTACTGTTTAGTAAAATAGTGTTTTGAGTGGTTAAGAGTCCTTAGGGAGATGTGGTGTATGGCTAGTTTCAAAGAGTTCTCTTTGGCTGGCTGTTTTTTTTAGTAACAGAGAATCAGTGTTTCGCCTCATTACATACTCGAGGGCACCCGCACCCGCATCCGTCCCAACTTAGATTCGGGAGACAATAAGGGACTAGTTTATAGTTAAAAGCTCACTCATGAGATTTCGAACCTAGAACCTCCAAGAGAGTATACCTTAGGGGACTCTCTTTGGCTGTTTATTACCAACAAGTTTTGTGATATCATTTTTCTTTTATTCTTAAAAATGATTAATGTGTCTCTCTTTAGTTAGGTTTTCTTGTACATGCTCCTTTACTGAAATACTTTTTGTATTCTTTCTCTATGAAAGTTTGGTTCTCTCTATTTTCTTTTCCCTTTTATCTTTTTAAAACAAAAAAAGGCCTTTTCTTCTAACCTCTGAATTGAAGTTATGTTGTGTTTTTGTTCTAAGGGAGATATCATATCATTCCAAGTATGCTACTGCTACGTTTGTTGATACCATTGATTGGTAGTTCTACCTTGATGTATTTATTTCTGTCTTGTGCTTCCATACTTTATACTTACAGCACTTGAATAAAACCTAGCATTAGGTCAACACTCTTGCTCTCATCTTGATACTACACTGCCCGACATATTTTTGGTCATGCTCCATCGAATTTCCATTTCTTTCTTTTCTCTTATTTTTTATATGCCCTTTTCAGATAATGAAAGCTTAGTTCAAAACAATAGTTTGTTGAACTAACTATGAATCAAGGAGTGGTATCCGTATCATGTCCTCTATCTATTGGCCTACCCGACAACCACCATAGAAACTTCAAGACATTCAAGTCCCCAAAGGTACTCCTCAATGCATTCAATCTCCATTCCCGCTCTGTTCATGTGAGAAATCCTCGAATTTGTTGCACACAAGTTAATCCTTGGGAACCTGCACCGATTACGTTTGCTTCCAACACTGAAGAAGATGTTACCTTCTTGAAAAGAGCCGAAAATATTTTCGAAAGCGTGAGTGCTGATAGCACAACTGAAGTTCCAGAAGTAGTGGCTAAAAAACTAGTGGAAGTAAATAATCAACCAGAAGTGCATTTGCAGATTTTCAAATGGCCAATGTGGCTTTTGGGGCCTGCTGTTCTCCTAACAACAGGAATGGCCCCAACGTTGTGGCTTCCTATTTCGTCGGTGTTTCTCGGTCCCAATGTAGCTAGCTTGCTCGCTTTGATTGGACTCGACTGCATCTATAACCTTGGTGCTATACTTTTCCTTCTCATGGCCGATGCGTGTGCACGGCCTAAACGACCAACAAAACCCATGACCAGTCACAGTCAGGCTCCTTTCAGTTACCAGTTCTGGAACATGATTGCAAATGTGTTTGGATTTGTGATCCCTTTAGTGATGCTTTATGGATCTGAAAGTGGGTTGGTTCAACCCCATTTACCTTTCATCTCCTTAGCAGTTCTACTGGGTTCATATATACTACTCCTATCAGTGCAGATTTTGACTGAAATGCTGACATGGCACTGGCGATCGCCCGTTTGGCTGGTTACTCCGATTGTCTACGAGGGGTATCGAATTTTGCAGCTCATGAGAGGGTTGAAACTTGGGGCCGAGCTGAGTGCACCGGCCTGGATTATGCACACAATTAGAGGGCTGGTTTGCTGGTGGGTGCTGATACTTGGTATTCAACTCATGAGGGTTGCTTGGTTTGCAGGTATTGCCTCTCTTTCTCGGAAGCAAGAAGTTGTTGCTAATGGTTCGTGATACTGTTTATCATTAATTAAGGGTGATTAGTTTAGGATTACTCTAAAAAAAAGTGTTTTTCAGTAAAAAGTACTTTTTTATGAACACTTTTGGACGAATCACAATTTAAGTGCTTTACTTAAATACATACTTATATTTGTACATTTCAATTCTCAAACCAAATGCTATGATATTGCTTCCGATAGAATAGAAACACTTTTCACCCTCTAAAAGCTATTCCAAATCCACCCTTCTATGAAATTGCTTCTAAGGAATGTGTTTGGATGAGAAGTTGGTTCGGAGAGTTATTTTGAGTAGTTAGAAATTGAGAGTTGTAGTCAACAACTCGTTTGAATGTGAGAGGAGTTAGATATAATATCTTGTTTTGATGTGGATTTAAATTAAGTAGTTATTTTGAGTAGTTAAAAAAATGATTAAAAATTAGCGATAAAAAATGAATTATTTTGAAGAGTGAAAAATGAATTATTAAAAATTAGTGGATAGTATTGAGGAGTTATTTTGAGTGGTTATTAATGAATGATTAGAAATGTAGAGTTATTTTAACTGATAAAAATGAGTAGTTGTTTTGAGTAATTACAAAAATTCATTTGGATGTAATTTAAATGAATTTTTGTAAGAGTAGTTAGTAAATACTTCTTTTAAATCTCTCCATAAATATGACAAACAAACAACCCTAGCAGCTATACTTAGTTTCAAGAAAGTTAGAATTTAGTTCTTCTAATTTTGAAAACTAGAATATAGATTTTTTTTTTTAAGAATTTAGAATCTTGAATAATAGTATTTATTATTTGTAATTATTGGCGAATAGATATTATGGATTAGTTTAGTGGTCGAGAAGGTCTTAGAAACTAAAAAGTGATGGATTTAATCTTTGGTGGCCGTCTATTTAAGAGTTAATATCATATGAGTTTTTTGACATTGACATTTAAATGTTATATGGTCATGTGGTATATCTTGTAACAATTGTCGAGGTGTACACAAGTTAGCTTGAACAAATATGGATATCCAAAGAAAATGTTACGAATTACATCTATAGAAGGTAGTTAGACATTGAACAAAAAATAATTTATACATGAATAGTTAACCATGAGAACTAATTCTATTGACTAAATTCTTGTTTTTAGAATTATATGGATTAAATTTTTATTTTTTTTAAATCATAAGGATTAAATTTTAACTTTCTTCGACTATAAAATCAAATCTATGATTTGCCCATCAATATATTGTTGTTCTGATATGAGATTTGTATAGAATTAAAGGAAGTATGAAACCAAGGGAACATGGATGTTGTATATGTTGCTTATTTTTATTATTTAGAATTAATATGTATATAAAAGATTGTGTTAACACAACAACGAATAGAAATGAATTGCATAAGAAGTATCAATGTCTGATTATTCAAATAATTTAAGTCGGTTCATTAAAAAAAAAGTTACTTAAGTTGGACTTTGGAGATAGATGTATATCGATGGATGTTTCCCATAGATATTTCACAAATAATTTGAGGAATATATTTGGAATATTTTTATAATTCAAAACAGAATGCATTTGTGATAGTACTTGCATATAATTAGTAATGGAAAAAAAAAAAATTCAAATAATCAACTCATATTATTCATTTTTTGCTTCATTTAAAATTAACTGAATATTTATCCAAACAAAATTGTTCTTCCCTCAAAGTAGCCAGAAAGATTAAAAAAAAAATCAGTGGCAAATTAATGTAAGTGACTAATTTCTTGGTAATGTTGTTTTTTTTTTTTTTTTGAAACATTGGAAATGTTGTTACTTCGGCTTATTTCAACAACATATTATTATTATTTATGCATTTACGATTTTGAAATAAATTGCTTCAAAAGAAAATGATTTTGAATAAACGGTAAAAAATTGATTTAGCCAAGTAATAGTTCTTATCAGATAAAATTTCACTTCAAACCCGTACTGTTATACCTCCAAAGTTTATCGGTATAAATTATGAAATTTGTTGTACACAATAAATTCTAATCTCCCTATTTTATTTCGACTTTCATTATTTCATTAATTTTATTTGATTTAATTTAATTTAAGTCATCAATTTTATTTGATTGAAGTAGTCAATTTTGTAGTATGGATTAAAATCAACAATTTAGCTTATTGAATCAGTTTCTTCTTTTTTATTATTTATGAAAAATCCTCTATAAATTATTACTTTTACATTTGATCAAAACTAAAATTACACAATTTATTGTTGGGTAAAATAGAAATACACGGTTGGTTCTTTAAATTTGGATTTAATTTTTATTTTGTCCGTTAGTTTTCCAAACTAAAATTTTGCTATTGATATTTGAATTTAATTTTTTATTCTTTTAAAAGAAAAATTAATAGACATATTTGGTCTTGAAAATTTGGTTTCTTTTAATTGGTCGTCAAAAATAGAAATATTGTTTAGTATGTCTAATTTGGACAAATGACATTTATTATTTTGAAAATAGACATTTTTTTTAACAGATCAAACTTTGTCAAACAAAAACGGTATCTTGACCAATCCTCATTTAATGTCCAGAACCAATAAGTTGATCGTTAAGGTATGTAAAATTATATTTGTGGTAATAATTCAAATGTGTTGAATTTAAACAAAAGTAATCGGTTTAGTTTTATGGAAACAACTTAATCAATATATGGAATATGTGTCAATATTTCTAATATCTACTTTTAAAAAACCAATCAATTAACATCAATACTTAAAAATTTAAAAAAAAAAAAAAAAAAAAGGAAAAAAAGTATTGTGTGATAACATAGTTGTTATGGCTATATAAAAAAAATCAATATTAATGTAGCTATTAAAGTTACATTATAAATATATGAGGTATGAATATTTTTTCCTGAAGTCCAGAAGTTGTCAAAACTCAAAAGCATACAAGTCCTATGGCAACTCAAAAGCTTTTTGCAGTATTCATCGCAGTGGTACTCTTATTTGCATGTTCGGTTAAATTAAGTAAGTATTTCTATCCAAATTCATTTCTTAACGCTTGAAGCACAATTCGATTAATGACAATTGTTTGATTCTATTGCATTTTGAATGCTTAAATTTTGTTTTCTTTATAAACATGATTTGATAAAGATGACAACTCTACTCGATTCTCCACATTAATATAATATTGTCCACTTTGACATACACCCTCATAGCTTGGCTTTTGGTTTCACCTGAAAGATCTCATATCAATAGTGTTAGTTTATGTTATTTTTAGTATAGTTGTATTTTCATCTTTTATAATTATTTATTCTTTTTAGAATTAGATTAAATATTATTTTCTATCTTTTCCTTTTATAACTAGGTAGAATCTTTTTCTTTTTATAATTAGGTCATCTTTGTCTTTTATGGTTAGATATTATATTTTTCTTTTATAATTAGGTTATCTTTGTCTTTTACGGTTAGATACCAACATTTCCCCTCAAGCTGGAAATAGAGTACAATAAATGACCTAATTATAAAAATGAAAAGATTCTACCTAGTTATAAAAGGAAAAGATAGAAAATAATATTTAATCTAATTCTAAAAGGAATAAATCATTATAAAAGATGAAAATACAACTATACTAAAAATAACATAAACCAACAAATAGAGATGGTTGTCATCACTTATATACTCATAATCTTCTTTTCATCTAACCAATATGGGATACTTTGTTTGCATCCCAACATTACTATTGAGAATACAAACATAAGTGTTGTAGAATCTCACATTGATTAAATAAGGGATAGATCTTAGGTTTATTAGGGAAGACAAACATTTTCATTGGTATGTAAGTTCTAACTTCTGGATAGCTGCTTCATGGTCCAGCAAAAATTGCTGATTTTTCGAGATCCTCGCTTCTTCTTGATTCACCTTGTAATAGAGTAGAGTAGGTCATTACGCTTGCGGTTATCCTCGTAATATCATAGAGAAATAAGAGAAATAGGTGGATCATCTTCTGCCCAATGCGGTACCCTCCTATTTTTTGATTCCCATTGGGTTTACCCTTTTGGAGGAAGCCTAAGAACAAGGCCATGAGAGTCTTAAGCCCAAAATAGACAATATCATACAGATTCGGGTAGGTTTGTCGTTCCTTAACAATTATTAATAAAATGTAATGTTTGGTCGCGTGACAGGCGATGGAGCAGGTTTATGGAGTTGTATTCATCCATGTTCGAAAGAGTATCGAAGTTTGGAATGTATGACAGATTGCTTTGCACAAGAAAGAGGACGTGGATATTGTATTCCAAAACGAGAAGGCTCTGGCGAATATGTGTGTTGTTGTAGTGCATAAAAAGGAATAATTAATTATCTTTGAATAAGAAAAATCTTTGAATAAAACACATCGATTTAATTATTTGGTGAATAATGTCTTGTTGCTAACAAGAACAAATGACTCCACTAACATCTTGGTGTGAGGTTCCAACTTTCACTTATTTTCATTTAGTATATTTTTGTTATTTTCATTTTCAACGTCAAATTTATAAAACTATCAACCATAAATGTGACACTTCTTCCAATATATTGAGTACAATAAGATATACTTTTGTTAGTTCTACCCAATATCATAGGGAAATATAAAAATATACATTAAAAACTAGTGGTAATGACCTTACAAATATCGATTTTCATGATCGTACCGTGATTGTAGTGTTGAACTAAATTACTACCAAACAATGAAACTACTTTATTATTAAAAATAAAATTGTAACTCTTGATTTTAGGAACAAACTGAAATATATATATACATACCATTTTCGGAGTGAATCGTTAATTCGGTATGATCTTCATAATAAAGAATATATATTTTAATTAATGCAAAAAACTTCGGAAATTATTATTTAAAAAAAAAAAACAAACAAACAAACCAACCGAAAGTGTGTGCTAAAGAGATTGGCAATAGATTTAGTAAATGATTAAATAATTTAATGCAAATTTATTATAGATAATAAATTTTAGGAGAAAATGCGCAAACCACGTCTAAACTATGGTGTTTGTAACACTTAACTCCTTAATATCACCCCTTAAATTTGATAAGTATTGCAATTAACCCCCTATGATTAAATGTATTGATTTTTTACCTATGTAGGAGGGGTAAATTTGTCTTTCTATTGAATTAATAAATGGTTATTTTCTAAAACTATAAAAATATATTACATTGTCACTTCAAACCTACCTAAACAAAATGAAAATTTATCTTCACACTTGGTTTGGACTGAAAAATGAAGCCCACGTGGGGTGGGACAGAAAAATGTACATTCACGGAGAAAATCATAATAAAAAGTCAAGACGATTTCTAAGCTTTTCAGTTACAAAAAAGTAACAAACCTGCAAGAAAGAGTCGAAACTTGTAAAATATTTTGGGGAGAAATTCAAACAAAATTATTTTCTTCCTAAAATAGAAAAAGGAAATTCAGACCAATCTGATTTCCAATCTTCCTATCCTCCACCCCCACCCCACCTGGGCTTCATTTTTCAGTCCAAACCAAGTGTGAAGATAAATTTTCATTTTTGTTTAGGTAGGTTTGAAGTGACAATGTAATATATTTTTATAGTTTTAGAAAATAACCATTTATTAATTCAATAGAAAGACAAATTTACCCCTCCTACATAGGTAAAAAATCAATACATTTAATGGAGTTAATTGCAACACTTATCAAACTTAAAGGTAGTAATTATTCAAATTGAAAGTTTAAAGGGTTAATTGTTACAAACATCATAGTTTATGGGTGGTTTGTGCATTTTTTCCTAAAATTTTTTTTAGTATAAGTTGGAGGAGGAGGACAACAAATCTTACAAAAATGTATTATTCTTAAAATCGAACCTGCCACCATGGTGTCAAGCTGAAACCATCCAACCACCAACTCTTTCAATAAATATGAAATATCTAATTTAATTAAAATCTATCGAATACTATAATTTTGTGATTTAATTCGTTTTAGCTCTATTTTGTAAAATTTTGTCATTTGTGTGTGTCTCTATATATATATATATATATATATATTTTTTTTTTTTTTTTTTTTTTTTTTTTTTCCCAAGAAAAATCTCCTAATCTAAAAGATAATAAAACAAAATCTAAATAGAAAAGATAGAAATTGGAAAAATCAGAATTTGAAATCCTTATTAAAAAAGGATATATTAAAATATAAAAAATCGAAAATATATTTGAACTAATTATTTGTCTATAAATAAACACCCCATCCCAGGGCAATGCAAAAGCGAGCATTGGTTGGACATGGTGTCGCACGTGGAAAACGTCCAACGGTGTTTAAAGTTGGCGGCGGTTAAGATCATAAAATGCTGTGGAATATTATTTAGAATTAAATCCTACGGCGGCGATGGAGAATATCATAGAACTTGTACTCGAATAAGAACATTCTACGGCGGCGATTGAGTCCATGGATTGCACTATTTTCATTTCCAAGGCTCACTTTTTTTTTTTTTTTTCATATGGAGAGATGATAATAGGTGACCTATTCTAAATATAGATAAATTTGTAAATATTTGCATAGAATAATTAATACTCATTAATACATGTAAGAATACAATAAACTATTTATAAAAAAAAAACTAAATTTATTTAAATACATAATAAACAAGTTTATATATATGTGTTATACAAATTAAAATGATATTAAATTAATGTGACAATTTATACGAACATTATAAAAGTATTCTTGAAACATTGGGTAAATTGACGTAATTTTAAGTTCGATACCTAAAAAAATATTGTTATTTAAAAATATTATCGAGTATTTGTAAAAAAAATATTTCTATCAAACAAATATAGTAATCTAAGGATGTTAAATATCTAAAATTCTTGAATTATAAAATTCTCGGTATTATTATATTTGTAGGAGCTAGTTTTTGAGTTTTTTTTTTTTTTTTTTTTTGTTTGAAAGAAGCTAGTTTTGGAGTTAAACAATTTTATTTCTATTTTTTTTAAATGATTTTATTTATTTATTTATTATTATTCAATAACAGATTCGATCAAGTAACCATTTATTTAGTTATCAACTAGAATACTACTCATTTTACCTTTAATTAAATATTTTTACCTGTAAATTTTAAAGATTACTCAATTTAGTTATCTTTTGATTTATTTTTTATTTTAAAATTTCAGTACATGTAAACATTAAAAATAAATTTAAAATTAGTTTAATCATGTCAATATTATATCATGTAACTAAGGATTTTGTTATTTCATAAACTAAAATTAAACTTTCTTTTTTAACGGTAATGGAAAGGGAAGAGATTTAAACTCACGGCCATAATAGACTTGAATTGATGTAATTGAGCTACTATTTTTATCGGTTTGTTTGATTTTAAAATATAAAAATCAAATAGAAAATACATTCCAAAAGTAATGCTAAAATTATATTTTCCCCAAAATCTAAATTATAATAAAATGGTATAAAATCACAAAATAAAGTTTTGGAAAATCAAAATGGAATTTGAAATCGCAAATTGATATTTTTAAAGACAAATAAAAATTAAATTAAAAAAGGCAATAATTTCCCTAATTAAAAAAAGAAGATATCTACTACAATTTCCCTATAAATAAACACATCCCATTCCATGGCCAAGCAAAGTAAAGCAAAAAAGGAAAAACCAGTAGGAGTAAAAATGTCGTCGTTTACATTCTCGTATTTCCACACGCGCGGAGAGTTCAGTGAGACTTGGTTCCACATGACGGTGGAAGCGGACTTGGTATACACCAAATTCAGTTTTACGGCGGCGGGAGGAGTGACGGCAGCGGCAATCGAAATCAAAGAGATTGCGGAAGAAGATCCACCAGCGGCGATCGAGATCATAGTGATCGACGAAGAAGACCCTCCAGCAGCGGCAACGATTGAAATCATAGAGATCGATTGAGATCATAGAGGGTTGTGGAAGTAGATTCTTGGGCGGCCATTGGAATAGATGATCAAGATTCAAGAGAATGAAAATTCAAAAAGGTAAATTGTATTGAATGAGTTGTTTTCATAAAATAGTTACAAACTTATAATACGACTGATTTATTATAAGAAAATATGGGACAATACTTATTGATACTTAAATAATATATCTGCTAATTTAATAATTTTTTAGTTGGATGTCTATTTTGAGACGATGAATTGTTTTTGTTGGTATAATATACACACTTTACTACTACATTCATTTTTTTTAAAAGTAAGTCATAGATGATAGATAAATATAATCCTCATGGTGATGTATGCTATTGTAAGTTTCAAAACTTTGGATTCATCGTCTTTATTTTCCTTTTTCATGCTGTTTATATCAAATAATAAAAGCACAATGTGTATTTTCAGTTTTTCTATATGATAAATTATAAATTGTCAATATAAAACAAACTTGAAAATAAATCATTATAATTTTGTTTCCGGAGAAACTTTTAATTTAATTTTTATAGTTTTAAAAATTAAAATTTAATAAATATATGATTTAATCAAACTTAAAAGTTATGGTTTTAGTACAAATAAATAAATATATCTAGTCAACCAAATTTTAACATTTTCTAAATTATAGGACTAAATCTGACTAAATTATCACTTCCTTCAAAAGACATCAACTTGACACAAATATCGGTCTGATTTTACTTCTTCTTTATTTGAATCACATTATTTATATAATGCTTTCTTTTTTTTCTTTTTTTCTTTTTTTTTTTTTATAATCACTATTTATGATTTTTCTGTTTGGTTGCATGATAAGTGATGGAGTAGGCTTGTGGAGTTGTATTCATTCATGTTTCAGGGGCAGATCCAGTTACTGTGTTTGGGGGCCAAAACTATTGTCATATAATTTTTTTTCCCAAAATGTCAAAAGTTGGACTTCACCTCTACATTAATGGATCAGTAAACTTTTAAATTCAGTATCTACAGAGGGTGTGTACATGATCTGACTTAGAATGATTTTTTGGATAAATCCACTGGTATGTCAATATTTTGCCAACTCGTCCAACTTTATGTATTAGAGCGATGTATCCAACTCATATATTTTTTTTGTTGGGTTGTCGAGTTGTATTTGTATATTATTTTCTCTTTAAGGTCTAACTTATAACTAATAATTCTATCAAACAATTTTTTTTTTAAGAAATTGCATAATATTGGATTCAAAATCAAGCTACTCATATTTTAATTAATACATGCTTATTATATATAAACGTTATTGATAGTTTGAGTTGAGTTGAGTTAAATGAGCAAAAAATTAACAAACCTAAGAATCGATCTAATTCAGAGAAAATTTAAAAATACAACTTATTTTAACCCAAATAAAATTATCGTCTAACTCAACTCTTATGATTTGAGTTGACTTAGATAATTTGAGTTACTCGAGTTATTAACTTGTTTAATGCTCTGAATAGTTGTATAAGTTCCTAAACTTTAAACGCCATAAAAATATATATAAAATGTTGAATAAATTAACGATATAATATTATTTGTTCTTATGCAATTAAATATTAAAACTAATTTATAACATTTAAAAATATTTATAAATTGTAAATATTTAAAAGTATATATAAACAAATAAATAAAGGACAAAAAGTATATATATAAAATAAATAAAGAGAATAAGAAAATTATATATATACAAAATAGCTTTTATTGGGAATCGAACCTGCTAAAGATGAGAAGTTGAGAAGGTCTTATCAATGTGAATATTAAAAAAAAGAACTAAAACAATCAATAAAAGGAAAATCTTAACAAAAAGAAGACGCTGCTGGGATTTGAACCAAGATGAGTTGAAAATTTGGAGGGGCCAATTTACCGCTGGGCCATTGAAGTAAATAATCATACAATGGAAATTGTATATTAATTATACTAATTTTGTATTTTTTTGGAGAGAGATCCACCCATGCATGTTTGGAATATGCAGATTGTCTTGAACATAGATCTTAGATATTGTATTCCGAAACGACTAAAACTCTCATATACGTGAATGTGTAGGAAAGCATTATATTATTTTATTTATGTGACGCCATTGGAAACTACACAAATTTATTTTATAAATAAAAATATTTAAAGATATATAAATTTTTGTGACACCTTATAAATATCACATCACCAAAATGTAGATCCGCTCACCTGCATATTTATGTGTAGGTGGGCTTTAGTCTTTCAAGTTCATGTGTAGGAGAAGTTTTATACTTGTAAGATAGATAGACTCCGGTGGATACGTGTGTATGGTACTCATTGATGCCTAATAGTTATGAAAAATGAAAAAAAAAAAAAAATCATTGGATTAGTTATTATTATTTTCTATTCAACAATGTTTGAGGATGACGGTTTTGAAAGCTAAGCCACGTAATTATTAGATTATACAAGATGTGGCTAGAACTATCCTTTTATTGACCATTAGTTAAGTTTTTTTGCTACCATAAAAATTCTCCTAATCTAAAATACAATAAAACGAAATCTAAATAGATAAGATAAAACAAATATATATAAAAAAAAAAAAAAGGGAAAATCAGAATTTGAAATCCTAATTGAAAGAGGATATAGTAAAATTATAAAATTCAAAAACATATTTGAACTAATTATTTGCGTATAAATAAACAGTACCCCATCCCAGGGCAAAGCAAAAGCGAGGGAAATGGTGTCGCACGTGGAAAGCGTCCAACGGTGTTTGAAGTTGGTGGCGGTTAAGATCATAAAATGCTGTGGAATATTATTTAGAATTAAATCCTACGGCGGCGATGGAGAATATCATAGAGCCTGTACTCCAAGAAGAGCATCCTACGGCGGCGATTTACCCCATGGATTGCAGTGTTTTTATTTCCAAGACTGACTCACTCTTTTATTTTTATTTTTTCGATCGCCTCTGATTATTATTTGACAGTAAAGTTAGAGTGAATAGCTCGATTTCACAAAATAATTGTATATCTAGATAAATTTATATAATAAGTATATTTTGACTATAATTGCTTCTTTTGTTGCCTATATTGTAAATATTTTTCCAATTTCGCTTATTCATAAAAAAACTCCTATTTTATATTTATGATTGGCTTACTTCAATTAACGGATATAATCTCTGTTTGACCTTTTGTTGAAAATTAATTTCAAGATAGATAATTACTGTGAATCGAATAGAAAATCCTCTTAAATATTAGGCTGATGGTTTAGATTATTGTTCTAATAGTTAATCTTTTTAATTATCAATTTGATTGGTTATTATTATTTTAAAATATATATGGACAAGCGAGATTCGATTTAGTAATCATTTGAGCTCTAGTTCTTTTGCCATTGAGTTGTTATTTTTTATTAGCATATTATATACACTTTGTTATTGCAATTTTTTTTTTTAAGTAAGCCATAGCATATATTTAAATCATTCTTAAGGGGTGTTTGGTTGGAGGATATGAGATAAGATGTTGATAGTAAAAAAAAAAAATTTTTAGCTCCACAAAGATGAAAGGACTAGAAATGTATTAATAAATAAATTTGGATTTCTAAATGGTTGTTGTTGTTTTTTTTTTTTTTTTTTGTTAGATTATAACAATTTTTTGTCATTGAGTGTATACTAATGTCGGTGAGCAGGTGTTCTAGTATACTAATACTGTATTTTTTTAACATGGGTACATATAAATACCTTATTAATACTGTATTTTATGAATGAGATGTCTTGTATATTTATGTGTATTTATCTTGCGGGTGAATATTAATTCATCATACTTTATATTTATTTTGTATTGTTTATTTATCATTTGACGATGATTTTACCATAAATACAAGTAGATCTAATTTTATAGTGAATAAATTAAATAAACTAAACATTCGAGCAACTCTAAAAAAGAAAAGCACTGTAAAAGTGGTATGATATTAAGGAAATGTTCAAGATTCCATCATTTAATAATTTTTTTTAGATCAATACACATAGTATGTTAATATTTTGGAGGTAATATGTCTCGACATGTAATGAATTTTTCAAATTATTTTTTTAATAAGAAACTAAAATATATTAGTGAAAATATTAATGATTTAATATTAAAAGACATTGCAGTCTAATATCTAAATACAGTATTAATAATTGTATTATTTAAATTGATAAATAAATACGGTATTTATATTTAACTCGATAAATAAAGACAGTATTTATATTTAAATCGATAAATAAATACAGTATTTATATTTAACTCGATAAATAAATACAATATTTATATTTAAATCCATAAATATATACAATATTTATATTTAACTCGATGAATAAATACAGTATTTATCGATTTAAAATTGAATATATTCAAATATTCAATAAATATGTTGTTATTAATTATAACAATAAATATATACTATATAATAATACTTGTATATGATAAAGAGGTAGCATATTCGGGGGAGAGGACCAACAAATTCTAAATAATATGTACTAAAAAAAGTAGCATATTCAATTATTATTGATTCATAAATTGTATATATTGTATATATGTATTATTAATATTAAAAAATATAAATATGATTAAAAAATAAACAAAATACCGAAAAATACATCCATCAAAGATAAAATTAAACTAACCTAGCTATATAATTATGAAAAATGTAAAAAATAATTATATTTCATAATTTCAATATGAAAAAGATAAAATAATTAATTTTCTAATTTTTCCTCAATGAAAAAAGAAACTGGAACGAAAAGATCGATAAAAAGTCAGAGAATTATGTTTTTTTTTTTAAAAAGGTCAAAAAATTACAAAAAAAAGAGAGTTATTAGTTGCAAAAATCAAACTAATAATATGCTTTTGAGTGCACTAAAAAAAAATGGAACAACTTTTTTTCGTCTAGTTCCACCGCCCAATTGACAGGGGTAAATGGAGATAAGAGAAGTTGTATTTTAATTAATAATAAATAGAAAAATAGAATTGCAATTATGATAGGATTTGCCTATATTTGTAAATATTTTCTTAAAGTTGACCCAACTGTAATTTCCATTTAAAAAATCAAACTCACGTGAATATCAAGATAATAACTTCATCAATATATTAAAAATTAAAATTAGTCTAGTTATTATCTTAGTTTTTTTTTTTTTTTTTCAAAAACCCAAGTTATCATTTTAGTTAATATTATATCATATATCTAACAATTTTATTATCAAATGAATTATTATAGATTACAATTAAACGTGATTAAAATGTAAATGAGTAAAAATAATTAATTTTGAAATATAATCACCCCAAAATAATGCTAAAAATATACTTTTTCAAAAGACTTAATATACTTAATTATTAAATTATAATAAACCGAAATAAAATCTAAATACGACCAAATTAAATCAAATCAAATTTTGGAAAATCAAAATAGAATTTAAAATCGCAAATTGATATTTTAAAAGATAAATAAAAATTAAATTGAAAAAACGTAATGGAGATTTTCCTAATTAAAAAAGAAGTTATCCTATAAATAAACATAAATCTCATTCCATGGCCAAGCGAAGAAAAAACAAAACCAGTTGGAATAAAATGTCGTCGTCTACATTCTCGAATTTCCACAGCGGCGGAGAGTTTGAGAGTTGGTCCCACGTGACGGTGGCGGAAGGACGTTCTCCGGCGAAGGCGGCGGCGATTGAGATCATAGCGATTGACGAAGAAGATCCTCGGACGGCGGCAGCGGCAATTGAGATTATAGAGATTGAGGATGATGATACTCCGGCGGCGGCGGCCGCGATTGAGATTATAGAGATTGAGGATGATGATCCTCCGGCGGCGGCGGCGGCGGCGGCGATGGAGATAGGTTTTCCATTGATAACAACTCTTGCCCCTTTCGAGTGGGATTTCGAGTTGGAAGACTTGGACTCATTTTTTAATTTTTAACTTTTTTGGGCCTGATTGTAATTAATCTTTTTTTAGCCTTCATTTGCAAATCTCTCACCCCACCTGTATATTATTTTTACTTTTTTTAGTTTTACCATTCAAAATTCGAATCTATAGAGGAACAATTGCTTTTGTTGGCATAATATATATACACTTCACTACTACATTTATTTATTTATTTTTAAATAAAGTAAGTCATAGATGATATTTAAATATAACCCTCAACTTAATATGCTATTTTAAGTTTCAAATCTTTGGAAACATCATCTTTATTTTCTTCTTTTTCGAAAAAAAAAAAAAACATATTTATTTTCCTTTTTTAATGCTGGTTATATCATCAAATATAAAAGCACAATGTTATTTTTAGTTTTTATGTATGGTAAATTATAACTTTAGTGACTATAAAAAAAGCTTAAAATTAAGTCAATTTCAACTCTATTATTTTAGAACAGTAGTCTCATTTATGAGGGCTTGTTGGCTCCTCTCCCCCAATACATGTACTAGAAAAATTAAATCAATTTATATTTCACTAGAATTTAATAGTTTGGTTGTATTGTTTTGAAAAATTAAAATTTAATCTCTATATTTTAATAAAATTTTAAAAATGAATGAATTAACACATAGAAATATATATTTGAATTTTTAATTTAAAAAGAAAAACATATATGGACTAAATTCAATTAAGTTTAATTAAGTTCTAACTGTCTTCAAATGTATTTGAATTTGTGATACAACATAGATCCGAAAGTGGGTTGATTCAAGGACTAAAATATATATTATCGTAACTCAACTTCAAAAGTTTATTGTTTATGTTTTGATATTTTGGACTTTAACCTTTTTCTATACTATAGAGATTAAACTTGACTAAATTTTAAATTACTTCCCAAATATGAGACGACTTTAAAACACAATTATATGGGGTTTTTTAATTAAAAAATATTTTAGAAATAAGAATCCGAACTTCATATGAAAATAAGTATTCAATTATACATGATACCATTAAAATTATTATGTTAGTCTTTTTTTTTTTTTTTTAAACAAAAAAGTATGCTATTGTTGGGACAAGATAGTTGGTTTGTCGAGTGCATGCTTAATGCTCAAAATTATTATTTTTTGATCCTTGATACCATATTTATAGAACTCTGACATTTTCGATAGTTCTTTTATGAAAAGAAAGTCAAAAGAGTTTGTTCTATAATGGAAAAAAAAAAAATTGCCAACATTTGTAAATATTTTTATGGGAAGAACACATCCCTTACAATTTCTCAATTAATTAACATCAATACTTTAATTAAATTAAAAACGGATGAAATAGTGCAGTCGTCTAGAGGTGAGGGCAATCTTGAAAGAAGATTAAAAAATATCAAAATGGATTAGGAAAGATTTAGGCCATTTACCCTCGCCACCATATTTTATTTATGGTATTATATTTGTAGCATAATTTTAAAAATAATTCATTTATATCACATAAAATTTTTTTATTAGGGATAGAATTCAATTTAAATTTTTTTACTACAAATAAATTAATTTTAATTTTGTGCTAGTTTGTCTTTTTTTTTTTCTAAAAAAAATTATTATATATGCAAAATCCCTAAAGATTTAATATGATCAATAATTTATTTAAAAAATAATAATAATAAAAGTAAAATTGAATTTGAAATCCTTTTTTACTATTTTTTTTTTTACGTTTGAGTAGATATTTGTTATCTTCATTAAAGTTAAATAAAAACTTATTATTGTTTTATTTTGTGGGATCGATTTATAACTTGAATTGTTGAATAATCTAGTTATCAAAATATTTAAATCTAATGGCAAACTTTGAAGATGAAAAATAAATGCTCGATGACCAATAATTATTTATCATTGCATAAAAAATGACATAGTTCATTGGTCATATTGTGATTTATCTAACTTCAAGTTTATTTTCACAAATTCTTAATACAATATTAAATTTGAAAATTTAAAGTACATTACAACTAATAGTACAAATTGAAAAATACTATCTAGCTTCGGTTAATATTTGATAAATTTTTATATATAACAAATATAAATTAATAAGTACATAGTGAATGATAAAGAACAATTGAAAGAGAGGTATATTAATCATCATGGAGCAATTCAAGTAGTCAAACATAGTCTTGATATACTTAAAATGATTGAGTTCAATCCATGATATCCTGTAACAATAGTAGAGGTCGCGTAAGTTTGACCGAACAGTCAAAGATATATATAAAAACAATAATCGGAAGGATATAAAAACACCTTTAAATTTTCATAGAATTTTTCCTAACAATTATCGGAAGGATATAAAAACACCTTTAAATTTTCATAGAATTTTTCATAACAATTATCGGAAGGATATAAAAACACCTTTAAATTTTCAGCCCTAATTTTTCACAACTCGGGCGTCGGTGGTCTGGCGACATAGAACCGGTAAGAAACCCTAACTTCGCCGCTTTACAATTCGCTGTTCATTCGATATTAGTCGTTCTATGAGCACAGTTGCATAGATATTAGTTTCGTCGATCAATTTTCGAAGTTCCATATTTGTGCGTACGAATTGAACTTTATCTGTATTGGCAAAGTTCTTAGACTAGCGATTGTTGTTTTTTATGAATCATTCTTACTAATGATATACTTTGCATCTTGATTTCTAATCGTCAATTAGCTCGAAATATCTGTAGGGCTTCATAATGAAGTCAATGAATTCGGGGTTTCTTTTTCTACTCTGAAAATTTATATTCTGGTTGAAACCATTCAACTGAGAATGCTTGCACATAGGTCTAGCTTCATGATGTATAATCTATTAATTAACCTTCTAATGTTGTTGAATTCAAAAAAAAAAAAAAAAAAAAACTATGCATGTTTGCACTTTGAATGTGCTTAGTGAAATATGTCTGTATGTGACTGGAAGATTGCATGGTTATTGCTTGATTTTAACTCTCAGTTTTAGTTCTAAGTATATAATGTTAAAGAGTTTTTTTTTTTTTTTTTGGTCTTTGCTTGTTTTAAAATCAACTATTTTTAGAGTCTTGCAGCTTCAGGGTTTTGCAGTCAATTGTAACTTTGATGGAATAATTTGATTGCTTTTTGTTATTGAAACAGGCAATGGCTCCAAAACAACCGAATACAGGTCTTTTTGTTGGCCTAAACAAGGGTCATATAGTCACTAAGAAAGAGTTGGCCCCGCGGCCCTCCGATCGTAAGGGAGTAAGTTGATTACCATATAACTAAGGCCCCATTTAATTATCCATTTGGTTTTTTGTTTTTGTTTTTTGAAATTTAAGCATACAACAACTACCTTACCATATGTTTTTTCTTACTTGGATATCTACATCTTTCTAATATTTAGAGAAACCAAATCTAAATTTGGAAACAAAAAAAGTAGCTTTTGTTTTTTTGAAGTTGTTACCATTTACATACTTTCTTAAAGAAAGATAGATATACTGTAGAAAATTTGAGTAAGAATAGGCTTAAATTTAAAAAACAAAAAATAAAAAACCAAATTGTTATCAAACAAGGTCTAAATATTTTAGAATTCCTGTTTAATTTTTATTAGTATTTTGATAAATTTTATAGGACCAGTTGTGAACGGTTGTTAAGCTATGTACTTACAAAGTTTTAACTACCATGAAGTGGTTTAGTGGTCAAAAGTGTCTAACTAAGAAGTGATGAGTTCAATTCATGGTGACCAGTTACCTAGGAAATAATTTCTTATAAGTTTCTTTGACATCCAAATGTTGTAGGATTAGACGGTATGTCATTTGAGAATAGTCGAGGTATGCGTAAATTGGCCCAAACATTCATGCATATAAAAAAAAAAATTACTTTGAAGTTTTAACATCAAGCAGTCTTGTTATATTGTTCATTAGTCAGCATAGTTTTCACTAAATGCTAGATCATGTACTTAAATCTCTGTTTTTCTACAAATTAATTTAGAAATCCAGTAAACGTGTTGTCTTTGTCCGGAGCTTGATTCGGGAGGTTGCTGGTTTTGCCCCATATGAGAAGAGAATCACCGAGCTTCTCAAAGTTGGAAAAGACAAACGTGCTCTAAAGGTAGCCAAAAGAAAGCTCGGAACTCACAAGAGAGCCAAGAAAAAGCGAGAAGAGATGTCCAGCGTGCTCAGAAAGATGAGGTAATTCTTTATTCTGCTGCTTTTATTTAAACATGGGGACTGATTCATGTTCTGTTTGTGTGAGTGTTAGAAGGTTCACGTTTGAACATACTTTGAGTATTATGTTTTACCTTAGTAAAAAGTAACAAACATGAGATTCTTCGTAATTCATTGTGTGATAAATCACTACAAGTGAACCATCATGAAGTGGCCTAGTGATCAAAGAGGGTTTTGGAGTACTTTAGGTGATGGGTTTAATCCATGGTGGCCACCTACATAGGAATTAATTTTCTACGAGTTTCTTTGACATCCAAATGTTGTAGGGTCAGGTAGTTAAGGTGTGTGCAATCTAGCTCGGACAATCACAGATATCAAAGAAAAAAAAAACAAAAATAAAATATAAATCATTACAAGTGATGGAGATACACGATGGAGGGGCTGAGAAAATATAAATATAGTTTTTGGGTATGTTGTAATTTCAGGGCTGAGAAAAAAAAACAAACAATAAAATATGAATAACGGAAGATCCAATCTTTTAAAATTGGGTATGTAATATGATTATCATTCTGATTCCATTTTTGGGTATGTTGTAATTTCAGGGCTGGTGGAGGGGCTGAGAAAAAGAAGTGAGATCAATACTCTTCTGCTCATTCTTTATAGTTTTTTTTCCCTCTCTGGCTACCACTTTTGGTTGTTTTCGCTGAATTTATTAGAGATCGACGGCTATCAATTTCAGTTTTGTTATCAACTTGTATTGCTAACACTGAATTTTGCTATAGCCGCCTTTTTTCAATGATGCTTTATGGTTTTGTGAATTTATATAGCCAGTCGTGTTTTGAGTTTATGGTTGTTCTTTTAGATCTTTCCACTGAAAGTGCAACATCTCCACTGCCCACATGCATGCTCCCTGTGATTTATCACTTTTTGTAAAATCTATATGATATGTATATATATATATATATAACCGAAAATTGGAGGTTTGCCTCGCTACATATTTTGGACATTCATTCGTGTACCAATGCTCGGACATAAAAGGCAAATATCTTGGATATCTTTTAGCACACCTTGGAGATTCTATGCCTCAATTAAATTTGATTTAAATTTGGAGTTTTGCTTCTTTAATTATGGGGCACTTGCTTGTCTTTAAATTGTGGCATCGGGATACATTGGACGACTTTTAGCCGCCTTGAATATGTGATCTTGAAGGGAGTATATTCAAAGTCTTACAATATTTAGATATTAAGAAAATTTATCGGAAATTAATTTTTAAGTAGGTGATCATTATGCATTGAACTTATTACCTTTAACATATTAAAGTCCTCTTTGATCACTTTTGAAAGATTGAGGCATAGAATCTCCAAGGTGTGCTAAAAGATATCTTTTCAAAGAACAATAATATAAACTTTTGAAAGATTTTTTTAAAAATTTATTATATTATTATTATTTTTAATAAAGTGCAGAGTTAAGCCTTTTTTTTTTTTTTTGAAATGGCAGAGTTAAGCATATATACTTAGAGAAATCTTCTACTTTTTCTTCATTACAAATAATAATAATAATAATAATAATAAAACAAAAAAAAAATCAACCCCTTACTATTTGGGGGGCGTTTGGGATTTGGTGTTGAGGAAAGGAGAGGAAGGAGAAGGAGTTGGGATCTCAACTCCATATTTATTTTTAGGACATCAACTTCTCCTCAACCTCTTCTCTAACATCACATCAAATCTTTTATTTAATATTTTAAATGTCACATCAAACTTTTTTATCTTCTAATTTTTAACATATAATATAATATAAAATATATTTTTATCACATCAAACTTTCTCTAATTTTCAACTACATAATATAAAATAAAATATATTTAATTAATTAATATAAATATGCAATGATTACATTAAAAAAATAATATAAAATAAATACTTTTTACAACATCTCCTCTAAAAAATATCAATTTTCAAACAACTACTTCATATTTCTAAATCACTCAACTTCCTCATCCACTTTTCTCTCTTCTCCTCTTTTCAACTCCAAAATCCAATGACCCCCTTGGAAAACCAAAAGACAACTGATTTTACTAAAAATTGTTCAAACTGTAGATGTGTAAGGACATCTTACTTTTAATTAAAAGGTAGATGAGTGGAAAAGATAAAAGAAAGATGAAAAGAAAGCAGAGTGGACAAGAAGATTAAAAAGAAAAAAAAGGATGAGTTCGAAAAAAAAAGAAAGAAAAAGATAAAAAGGACTCAACTAATAATTCATATATATATATTTGAAAAGACACTAGCCTTTCAACTCTCCTATATAAAAAGGAAAAATTCTAAAACTTTTATAAAAAATTCAAATATACAAAAATGGATTAATCACTTTAAAATTATAGTCACAAAATTAATAAAATTTTAATTATGTAAAATTAATAAACTTTATATTTGGATGTATGAAATATATTTAAAAAGTTGTTACGACTAGAATCGGGATGCTACAATTTACTATCTACTCTAAATTTCCTATTTCTAAACTATTACACAATCTGTTTAAAAGAAAAAATAATCAACAAAATAAAGTGTTGTTGAATTCAGATTTTTTTTTTTACAAATGCCAAAGTACATTCGATAATATAACAGATAAAGAAAAAGATGTACTCCCAAAGTCAACTCAACATAAGAATAATAACATCTAGTCTTGATTCAGATTCAAAATTTTTAAATTAAATTTTTTTTTTCAAAAAAAAGTTATTTAATTTTTAATTCTTAAAAAAGAAGTTCTTTTATTTTTAAATATGCTAAATTATAGAAAATACCCCTAAACTATGGGAGTTGTGTCAAAAATGCCCCCAAACTTTGAAAAGTTTCAAAAATACCCACAAACTTTAATATAAGTTTCAAAAATACCCCCGAACTTTGAAAAAGTTTAAAAAATGTCCTTGAACTTTAAAAAAAAATTCAAAAATACCCCCAACTTAAAAAACATTAAAAATGCCATCGTCAATAACTTTTAGATTAAAAATATTACTCTTTTATTTAAATAGTTTTCTTGATCTCTTAAAAACTTTTGAAAAAATAGTCTTACTAAAAAAAAGGTTTTTTTTTTCTCTATTCATTTGTATTTTTTCCATAAAAACTAATTGAAATAAATATATTATTAACCTTTGAATAACATGACTAAACAAGTTTTAAATCATCATCATTATTCATAGCTCTTTAAAGACAAAAAATAAAAACCATAAAAAAGACAAAAAAATAAAATAAAA
>JBBMKA010000030.1:4750541-4781662 GCA_037833695.1 Sechiopsis laciniata | reverse complement strand
TTTTGAAACTTTTCAAAGTTTGGGGGCATTTTTGACACAAACACCATAGTATAGGGGCATTTTATATAATTTAGCCTTTTAAATATTACGTTGAAGTTTAAAAAAAAATCCCGTCAAAGTAAAAGGACAAAAAAGAAGAAGAAAGATATATTTTCAAAAGTGATTTTTTTTCCTTCCAAAAGAACTAAAACGTTTTTTTTTAACGCAATGCCAATACCGACAAGTCTAAATTGAAAATAATAAAAGGAAAAAAAAAGAAAAAGAAAAGTAAAATGATAACATAATTTTGGTGCACGTGAGATCCACCCTCTCCCAATCTCGACTTTTTCCACTCTCTCGAGCTCAGTGCCTCTCTCAGCCACCACCACCTGTCCCTCCGCCCCCGCCGTAGCCCGACCCGAACCCCGCAAATTACCAAAACACCCTTCCCTTCTCATGCATAATGCACCGCTTTTACTCAACTTCCCCATTTTGCCCTCCCCCTTCCCATTCTTCTCTATTTCTTCCTCTCGTCTGCTTCACATTAGCTCGATACTCCATAGCCGACTGAGCTCCAAAAACTTCAAGGTTTCTTTTCCTCGCAGACGAGGAGCTAGGGCAATGCCTTCTGCTGGCGACGGCGACGTTAACGGCGGTGGATTCTGCGGCTTCAGCATCACTGAATCGTCGTTTTTGGCCTCTTTAATGCCTAAGAAGGAAATCGCTGCTGATTGCTTCATTGAGGCCAATCCGGAGTTCGATGGTCGTGGCGTTCTGATTGCGATTTTTGGTACTGTTTTCTACTTTTGCAGCTCTGTGTGATTGTTTGATTGGTTGATTGTTGGATTTGTGATAAGGAATATGAGGAGTAGTAGAGGATTTAGCTTGATTTTGATTTTGTTTTTGTTTTTGTTTGATGTCTTTTGTATTTCTGTTTTCTACTTTTGCAGTTCTGTGTGATTGTTTGATTGTAGGCTTTGTGATAAGGAATATGAGGAGGAGGAGAGGATTTAGCTTGATTTTGTTTTTGTTTGATGTCTTTTGCATTTCTGTTTTCTACTTTTGCAGTTCTGTATGATTGATTGATTGGTGGATTGTAGGCTTTGTGATAAGGAATTTGAGGAGAATAAGATGATTTAGCTTGATTTTGTTTTTATTTGATGTCTTTGGCATTTCTGTTTTTCTCGCCTTTTCTCTGAGTTGGATTTGAGATTCTCTTCTTTGTTTTCTTTATAGTATCGTCGGTCATTCGTGTGCTATCGCTCGCTATTTCTTATCTATTGGAGCTTGAGAAACATTGGATTGATTATTGGAAGTGGAGTGCGTTAGGTTTAAATTGTATTATTTCTTCTCAGATAGTGGTGTTGATCCTGCTGCTGCCGGATTGCAAGTCACGTCGGATGGAAAGCCTAAAATATTGGATATTCTTGATTGGTATGCAGGGACCACTGTATTCTTAATTCTACTTATTATTAGTATGTTTATACTAATTTAATGTAATATTCTTTATAATGTCAGTTCGGGGAGTGGCGACGTTGATACTTCGAAAGTGGTGAAGGCCGATGCAGATGGTTGCATTATTGGAGCTTCAGGTTCATGCTTATAATTTTCTCAACAGCCAATAGATTTTGTTAGGAAAAATCTGATATTTTATATTTTCTTGACCACCTTTTGTTGATTTTGCTCGACTATCATTATTACATTCGTGAAATAGATGTTTGATTTATCGTTACTTGTTTACTTTTTGTGGAATTTTCCATCAAGTATTTTTCTATGTAATGTTTTTCTTAGAGTTAGCTGTCTAGCCCTGTGGCTAGGACAGAAAACTCCAAGGATACGACATCTTTGTAAGAGCCTCATGCCTCTAGATTTTTAGTTTTGATGTTCTTGCATCAAGTTTTTAGTGTTTTACTATTTTTTTTCTTGTTCTTAAACAGCCAACCCTTACTGTACTGTTCAACTATTTAACATTTTTGAACTGGAGACTTGAAAGAACATATTTCCCTTTCTGTTTCTTCTTTCATTACCATCTGTCTTTTGTGATCAATCTTGTTCCTAAATGTTTTTAGTCACAATGTTCTCATCTTACTAATCACTCTTAATAGGGACTTCTTTGGTTGTTGATTCTTCGTGGAAGAACCCTTCTGGTGAGTGGCATGTCGGCTGTAAATTCGTCTATGAGTTATTTACGGATACATTGACTTCTCGTTTGAAGGTAAGAATATTACTTTTTTCTTGTTTTTTGAGCTATATGCTATATGCATGACTTACTAATTAAATTTGTACATTCTTTTGTACAGAAAGAGAGAAAGAAGGTTTGGGAAGAAAAGAACCAGGAGGAGATTGCCAAGGCTGTTAAGATTCTTGATGATTTTGATCAGGTTTTGGCTATAGGCCTGCTAAGTTCTAACTTTCACCATTTCATGTCAACTTCCAGTTCCATCAAATATTATTAGCAGCCCCCACCAAAAAAAAAACAGTTGATCAGTTTCGAACATTATTGCCATTATTCAATCAGTGATTGATAGTTGAAGCTTTTAAATATTTATTTTTTATAAGCTTCTGCCTTCTTGTGTCATAATTTTATCTTTTATTGTTTTCATTTTAATCATTTTTTTTTCATTTTCCACAGTACGTGAAAACAAAAAATTCATCATTTTTTTTGGTAAAAATATGTTGAAGTATTTAAATTGCTGGTTGAAATCTTTCCCAATTAAAGGATATGATAAGCTGTTGTTGACTTCTCAGAATCGGCACCATTGCACATTTTCTTTGCATGCTAATTTTGTTGTTACCCTTGATAATATTTCTTACGACATCCATGTTTCAGAAACACACCAAAGTGGAGGACCCAAATCTGAAAAAGGCTCGTGAGGACCTCCAATTCCGAGTTGATATTCTCAAAAAACAAGCTGATGTAAGTATTTGTTTGAGGTAATCTGCATTAATGTTCTTATCTTCGGTCCCATGTGTGAAAATCAAGAAAATGGTGAACAAGAAACTCAGGTCCTTGATATTTGAATTTATTTTGAATTTGATTTTTAAGTTTTCAAAGTGACACGGTTGATCCGTTTGAATTTGATTTCTATTTGATCCCCGTGGTTTGAATTTGCTCCTATTAGTCCTTGGGGGATAAAAAAAAATTCCGAGTCATTTTTAAGAAAATATATAAGCAAAATCTAGTTAACAAATGTTAGCTATTTAGTATTTATTCCTTTAGTTCAACTAACGGTCAACTATACTCATGGACCGTTTAGAAACTCATTCACCAATTAAAAAATAAAATTAACTTGGAGACCAAGTATGCCACCTTTTAGACGGTGAGCTTGCTTCACATCTTCACGAAGTTGGCATTTTCCAATGTTTTTTTTTTTAATTATCTGTGAGTGTCCTGGCCAACTTGCACCCACCTCGACTATTCTCATGACACATACCGCCTAAGCCTACAACATTTGAATGTCAAGGAGACCCGAAGAAAATTAATTCCTAGGTAGGTGACCACCATGGATTGAACCCATAACCTTTTGGTTTCTTATTGTCTTTTGACCACTAGGCCACCCATAGTGATTCAATGGTTTGGTTTTTGATCCTTGAACTCTGACTTTATGAGATATTTCACATGGGGATATCCGCTTTGAAAATTCAATGACTAAAATTGTATTTTGACCTAAAAAGGTTCTAAATCCCATGCGTAGCAAATTTGTAAAACAAAACTTTAGGCATATAAAATGGGTTTTTATTAAAAAAAATTAGAGGCCATTATTGTGTCACTCCTAGTCCTAGATTTGCTCCAGGTGCAGTATTTTCTTGCAATCAAGATCTCCTTGGCTTTCCATCTCTCCAAATTGGTACTCTATTGGTAAGAATGATGCCTAAGTCACAGAGACACCTTTTTATGACTTGTACTGTTGTACAAATGCTACACCTATTTTGGGGCAGATTTTAACCACCTTTGGTTGGTTCATTGCTTTGCCCGGAGATTGCGATTGTCACACCCTTCTTGTCACTATTTTGGATGGTTATCCTTTCAAAAGGGAGAAAATGATTTTACTGCTCAACTTTATTTGAGCTCATCTTCGGAGAAAGAGAGAAGTGCTTTGTCAGTTTTTTGATTAATTATCTTTTTTGGCGGTTACCTGTTATAAATTTTATGTTGAAGGAAACAACCTCCCAAAGGGTGAAAAGAAAAAAAACAGCAGTGAACCGTACTAGCCACTCCTAAAGCTTCTGCAACCAAAGAGAAGCCATGAAACTGAAAACACTTGAAACCACCCAAGGATTTTTTTTTGTTGGAAAAGAAACAATTTCATTAAGGATGAAATTACAAAAAGGAATCCCTAATCATTGCAAAAGGGATCTCCAGCTATTTACAAGGGAGTCATAACTCTATGAATGAAATAGAGGCGACTGTTTACACCAAAATACAACCATGTAAGTAATGTTATCAATGAAACGGCTGATTGTAGAAAACTTATCTTGGAAGATGCAATTGTTCCTTAGTAGAGCCCTTTATCTTTTTAAAAGGGTGCCCTCAGAGAGTACATTCCAGCAGCATGTGTGGTTCACTAGGGAAAGCAGTATACCCTGAGAATACCCTGAGAAGCACCGAAAGATTTACAACACACGAACTGAAAACAAGGCTGAAAAGAAAACCAACTCAGGCTCATCCAACAATAGCAGCAAACCATTAACTTATATTCCCTTATCGTTCAATGGAAGTATTTTGTCTGTAATTTCCCTAGGATGGAGAAGGTTTCTCCTTCTGTTTTATTGTGATTATTATTATTTTATTTCAACTCCTAATGAAATGTTTGCTAAAAAAAATAGCAAAATCACACATTAGGTGAAAGTTAAAAAAATATTATTGCTTTGTGTTGTGTGAATGTACCCAATCTCTCTAAGTCCCCAAGGGGTGGCACAACGGTCGAAGGCTTGGACCTTGAAGGTATGCTCCCCTCAAGATCTCAGGTTCGAGACTCACTTGTGACAATAATTTGTAGACACCTCTCATGTTTCCATTCTTTCGATGTCTCCTGTTGCTTGGCCTGGGAACGGGCGTGATTACTACCCTTATTTAAAAAAAAAATGTACCCAATCTCTCTGATCTCTTTTAGACGTGTTTTGTTATGCAATAGTGCTACGATGACAAGGGGCCAGTCATTGATGCTGTTGTATGGAATGATGGAGAAGTATGGAGGGTTGCTCTTGACACACAAAGCCTCGAGGATAAGCCAGACTGTGGAAAACTTGCCAACTTCATACCACTAACAAATTATAAGTAAGTTTATATAAAAAATTAAAAGAAGAAAAAACACTCCTCATAAATTTGGGTTCTAGACACATTTTTTGAAAACATGATTTATCTAATTTTATTCAACTCTAACAAGATTGTTGCCAATTCTTTTTTTTTTTTGAATTTTTTTCTCTGGAAAGAAATACATCTATTTTCTCTACCGTGTTGGTTATTTTGTGTGAGGCTACAGTTTTACACTTAGGAGTATATTGATCTTAAATTTATGGTTGACAGGATTGAAAGAAAGTTTGGCGTGTTTAGCAAGTTGGATGCTTGTTCATTTGTTGTTAATGTGTATGATGAGGGAAATATCTTAAGTATAGTTACAGATTGCTCTCCTCATGGTACTCATGTTGCTGGTATTTCTGCTGCTTTCCACCCAAAGGTGCAGTGCAATAGGTCTTTACCTTTTTATCTTTTGAAAAGTTTGAAGACGTGCATGGTTTGTTTATAGTTAAAATATTCTGATTTGAACTTTTGATTATTGTTAGGAACCCTTGTTGAATGGGGTTGCTCCTGGCGCACAGCTGATATCTTGTAAAATTGGAGATGCTCGTTTAGGATCAATGGAGACTGGGACCGGGTTGACTCGTGCATTAATTGCAGCTGTGGAGGTGTACAGCTCTTTTGCTTATCGTTCTTATAAGACAGTTTCAGTAAATCTCTTGCATTGCTGAAGATATTTTGTTTATTTGTGCAGCATAAGTGTGATCTCATAAATATGAGTTATGGTGAGCCAACATTGCTTCCTGACTATGGACGTTTTATTGACCTTGTTGATGAGGTACCGATTTTGAACATAGTTATTGAAGCTGACGTTATTTTGATTACATGTGGATTATTATACATATACATATATATACATATATATATATATATATATATATATATGTATGTATGTAAATAAAATTGTGAGTTTTATTTAAAAAAAAAAAGTTTTATGCTATTTTAATCATTATGGATAATTTAAATCCTTATTGGCAGGCGGTAAACAAGTATCGGTTAATCTTTGTGAGCAGTGCTGGTAATAGTGGGCCAGCTTTGAATACTGTTGGTGCTCCTGGTGGTACGAGTTCAAGCATTATAGGAGTTGGTGCATATGTCTCTCCATCGATGGCTGCTGGTGCTCATTGTGTGGTTGAAGCTCCCAGTGAAGGGCTTGAATATACTTGGTATTTTTCACTCTGTTTTTTAACATGCTATCTTGCTTAATGACTTTATTAACCATGAGTATGGACATGATGACACACCACCTTCTAAACTATGAGGACATGGGCTCTAAAAACACAAATTCATTGATGTATAATAGAAAAATACTTGGAAAGGAAGTTTTCATTTGAAACTGGGCTGATAGACCCAAGCCGCTAAGTTTTATACATGTAAGAAAGAGAGGAGAGCAGAGCGAAGTAATGTACTGCATAAGGAGTGAGCAAATGTGTGCTGTAATTTTTATCTTATGTGCGTGTGTTGCTTTGGTTTTGTGGGCCTAAATGGGGTTTCTTTAGTTAGAAACTTAGAATGTTGCTATGACATGTTTATGGGACACCTTTTAAGGATGTTTACTATGGAGAGAAAGTTATGTTTTAGGAAATCCATTGTAAACTCATATTTTCTGGTGCTCAAGTCAAATGATTGGAGCGTATAACTTCTCTTTACATTCCCATTTTTCTGGAGGTTACTGAATCTTTTGATTTCTTCATGACAATTTCCTTGGTTGAAAGTTATGGAAGAGTTTTGAGGCATTTTGGCTGGCTCTGAGTCCAAGCTTAAAGAGCCATCCTTTTGAATTAAAGGAGTTTTTTGAGTCCAAGAATTCTTACTGCATTTTACGTTTATATTTGTTTATATTAAGTTGATATAAATAATAGGCCAGTCTTGATTAACAAACGACCAAAGCTAAAAGAACAAAAAGTAAAATAAAATTTGACATTCCACATGTCACTGCTGGATATGCTGGTGTCTTATTAGCTCGAATTATTGTCTGTGCTTCCCCGGAGACTTTCTACTCTTCAACAGTATTTAAATGATTCATACCTGGCAAATGTGATGTAGGTCAAGTCGTGGACCAACAGCAGATGGAGATCTCGGTGTTTGTATAAGTGCTCCTGGTGCTGCTGTTGCTCCTGTTCCTACATGGACCCTTCAAAGACGAATGCTTATGAATGGAACCTCTATGGCATCTCCATCTGCCTGTGGGGGCATTGCATTACTCATTAGTGCAATGAAGGTCTTTTCTTTGATTTATATTTAAGTCATCTTTTACTTGTTATGATTGGCAGAGCCTTATCTGGCTACTAAGCAATGCCGTCCATGCAGGCTGAGAACATCACTGTCAGCCCATATCTTGTGACGAAGGCTCTTGAGAATACAACCATTCCGGTTGGTTGCTTACCAGAAGATAAATTATCCACTGGACAAGGGCTCATGCAAGTTGACAAGTTAGGTTTTGTACCCTAGCTCTGTCATTTAATTAGCTTGAAATAAATAGAAGTATTTATATTTTCAATATTATTTGTGATTTTTCAGGGCATACGAATATATAAGGAAGTCCCAGAATGTTCCATGTGTTTGGTATAATGTGAAGATTAATCAATCTGGAAAATTATGTAAGTTTATGTTCCTCAGCTGTCATTTCTTATGTTTCTGTGTCATGAACTGATAATATGTAAATTAGTACTACAACGAGATCTAAATGAAACTGGAAAAGAGCAAATGTAGAGGGGAATTGTATTAGAGCTTTGGAATCACATTATTGTTCCCTAAACCTTAAAAAATGTAGTACAGTACCAAGAATTGGTTACTGGCAAATTAATCTCATGCCCTCACCATGACACGAAGCAGGAAAACACAATAAAAATGAATAACGGTTGGCCATAGAAGCAATGCTGTTGCACTAAAGTACTTGTTACTCAACATGAATCTGTTTTGTTAATTGTCTTAACAGTAATAGATCTATCCCATAGTATATATTTCTGAGCATAGGGCTCTCGTGGCATGATATATGACCTAGTTATGGGTTTAAATCCCAACCCCAAATGTTGTTGAATTGAAAAAAAGAACTTTCTCTTTGTGAGGATTAGGTGGGATACTACTTCCTTGTAAATTTCTTTCATATGCTATTTCTCTGTGAGGATGTTTCATCCTCTTCATAGTTGAACTAAAGTAGGTGTTTGTCAATACAATACAATACCGTTTGGTCACCTTTTTTTATGTAATATATCTATGCTACAGTTCTCTACTTTTCTTTCCTCGGGTTAGGGCCGTACTGCTTTCTTGTATGGTTCTTTCATATATGTTCCATTTTTATTGGCATTGGTATTTGATTTTTCCTACACTGACAGTTTATATCTTATTTTTAGCTCCCACGACACGGGGAATTTACTTGAGAGAGGCTAGTGCCTGCCGTCAGCTTTCTGAGGTTAGGTTATTGATTTTTTTTTGTTCTGCTCCTATGAAGTAAAATCATACCATTTTCCTTCTTTGTTTTGTGTTTTACCCTTACTGTAGAGCGAACATTAATTACTTTCTGGACTTAAATAACTACCTAAAAGATGAGTATACTTGGATTTTTCAGTCATATGTGTGCAATGGATTTTATTGCCTTTGTGGTTGTTTCCTGTTACCACTGTCATATATAATGTAAAAGAACAAGTGATACTTTATAGAGTAATACTTCACTTTTTCTTTCCAACTTTAAAACTTATCATGTAGTCAATATATAAACTATGTAATGTTTTATCAGTGGACAGTACAAATTGAGCCCCGGTTTCATGAGGATGCGAATAACTTAGAAGAGTTGGTACCTTTTGAGGAGTGCATTGCGCTGCATTCCAGTGAAAAAACAGTCATCACTGTTCCTGATTATTTGCTTCTCACACATAATGGACGCAGCTTCAAGTAAGTTAACTTTTGTACATTTCCCGTGCATTTTTCTCTAAACATCTGCCACAACTTGCATCTTTTTGTATTTCATTTTTTAAAATTTTGTTTTCGATGGTTATTTCAGTCTCTAATATGTAGGCAAATTTGTTAGAGTAGCTTGAAGGGGTGAGAGACAACCCTTTTTGGAAATATGTATTTTGTTCCATTCCCTAAGTCTTCTTTCAACTTTCTCAATAGTAGGTTTCCATAAATCTTTATATTATCGACCAAAGAGGTCTATGTTTCCGAATCCGGACAAAAAAATCTCCGAATTATTGTTGCTTTCTTTATTAGGAATGGATGGTTTTCTTTCTCCTTTTTTTTAGTTCTTAACATACAATTTTTTTGTGATTTAAACAGAATCGTGTAAATCTACTTATGCTAACATAAAATGTTTATTTCTAATTCAAAATGTGTTAGTTATCTTTGTTCATTTTCTGTCAAGATGTTTTATCTTCTTTTGAAGGATAGTAAAGCACTTAGAAGGGGTATGTCTACCTTTTCCACTCTGCGGTGTCTTGTGCATAATGGACTTAAAGTTTTAATTGTTCTTTTTTCAGCGTTGTGGTTGATCCTTCCAATCTTAGTGAGGGCCTGCACTATTATGAACTCTATGGCGTTGATTGCAAGGCTCCGTGGCGGGGTCCTCTTTTCAGAATCCCAGTAACTATAACAAAGCCAGTAGTTGTGGTGGATCGCCCACCAATAGTTTCTTTTCCAAGAATGTCGTTTCTACCAGGTTAGTTTTGCCAACAACGAACATTTATATACTTATCCTTTTACTGAATGGTAGACACACCCTTGTAAGAAAATTATTTTAGTAAACTGTATGGGCTTTCTTCAATATGCAACCTCAGGCCATATAGAACGGAGGTTTATAGAGGTACCACGTGGTGCTAGTTGGGTTGAAGCAACCATAAAAACAAGAGGATTTGACACAACAAGGAAATTTTTTATTGACACTGTCCAGGTATGTGGAGCGATTGTTCATAGTATCAAGGATACCAATTTATTCAATATGTATGAGAATGTCTTCATTTTTCAGATTTTGCCCTTGAGGAGGCCTTTGAAGTGGGAGAGTGTAGTAACATTCTCGTCTCCTGCTTCCAAAAGTTTTTGTTTTCCTGTTGCGGGTGGCCAGACTATGGAATTAGTCATTGCACAATTTTGGTCTAGTGGCATTGGAAGTAGGGAATCATCCCTTGTAGATTTTGAGGTAGTTAGTTTGTATTACTACCTAATCTCAAATTTTGGTTTGATTTTCTTGGGTCAACTATTTCCATGATTTTTAATGATAAAACAAAAAGTGACATGACTGAATTTTGATGCTTCTAATTCATTAGTGTTTCTTCATGTCCATTTTTAGTTTTGCCAATGTCATTTCACTATTGTTGAAGAAAAAGGTAAAACTGAGATAGGAAAACCGACCTCCCCTACTAAGGAGTAACATCTTCACAATTTCTTTTTTCATCATTGATGTATAGTAAAAAATTGGGAGAAAGTGTTAATAATATTATGTCTGTTTTCACAAATAAACATCAGTATTTAATATGTATACTAGTGTACGCTAACCAAAGCCTAACTAAGACGCTTATCTAAAGACAAACGTATATTTTGACTTTGAACTAACCAAATAACCAATTTAAAATTTGATAACCTATATCAATTATGATATTCCTTCTTTTGTCTTGTTTGAAACATTTATTATGTGACTGTATTCCTTAATTTGATTTTACTTTGGGGGATTTACTTAGGAAGATTAACAATGATTTTCTGCAATTTAGTTAACATTTCATGGGATAAATACCAATAAAGATGAAATAGTACTTGATGGAAGTGAGGCGCCTGTTAGAATTGATGCTGAAGCGTGGTTGGCATCAGAAAAACTTAATCCTGCTGCCATTCTGAACAAGGTGAGTGAACGAAGTGATTAGGTCAGGTGAATTATTTGTTACTCTAATTACATCACTCTATATGATATTTTTTTTTCTTCATTCTAATTTGCAGATAAAAGTTCCATATCGGCCATGTGAAGCAAAACTTTGCACACTGCCTACGAATCGTGATAGATTGCCTTGTGGAAAACAGATTTTATCACTGATACTGACGTGAGTTAACCGTTAATTACTTTCTTCTTTATTTAGGGAATTTTTGGTGTCCAACAAATTACATGCGGATTTTCTGATTTTGTAGTTACAAGTTCAAACTAGAGGATGCTGCTGAAGTGAAACCTGTTATTCCATTGTTTAATGACCGCATATATGACAACAAATTTGAGTCACAATTTTATATGATCTCTGATGCAAATAAGGTACTTCGAAATCATTGTCCTTGTTACTTGAGAGAGCAAATTATCAAATCCCAGCAGAAAATATCATACTTGTAAAAGTTGTTCAGATCCAGAATAATACTTGAGAAAGTCTGGCTTACTCCATTAGGAACCAAATTTAATAAGAGAGTGTAGGTGATCTCTTCCTGGAAAAAAAAACATGAGAGAGCCAGTGTAGGTGTCGAAATGAGATTGGCTTAGGGTATACTTTCTCTTTTGCTTTATAATCTGAATTCCTTGTTTTATTTATTTCTTATGTAGCGGATTTATGCAACGGGTGATGCATACCCAGAGTTTAAAAAACTTCCAAAGGGAGAATACAATTTACGGCTACACATAAGGTATTATGCTCTTTTCATGGCAGTACTGTAATGTACCTATGAGCTTTGCACTCAGCTCTTTGCTCCTGTTCAAGGAAAATATCTTGACACTGTTTTGCTCTCAATTTGTAAACGTCTTTTTGATGATTATCTGAACGATACTAGCTTATGTATTCTTACGTTTCCAGGGTTTGTATAGCCCTATAATTTTAATGACTGTATCTACGGAACTGACTACATCCATTGAATAGGAAAAAGAATAGGGAGGAGAATTGAAATTCCTCCCAGAACAGGGAAAAATATACGAAGTAAAAGGATCTTAAATAAAAGATAATGGGGAAGATCAATGTTACTGTTGGTTTATGTTATTTTTAGTATAATTGTATTTTTACATTTTTTAATTATTTATTCTTTTTAGGATTAGATTAAATATTATTTTCTCCTTCCTTTTATAACTAGGTAGAATCTTTTCCTTTATGTTTGGATAAGAAACAATTTTATTGATTCATGAAATTACAATATATAGTAATAGATTACAGAAGATCAAATAAACGATCTCCAGTAATTAAGTAATGTTTCAAAACTATAAGAACAAAACAATGGATTAAGTTTACACCATGAAAAGTAATGGTATCCAAAAAAATATCATATGAAGAGCATTTATCATTAAAGATCCTCCTGTTTCTCTCCAGCCAAATATTCCAGCAAAATGCTCTAATAAAGTGTTCCCATAAGATTTTCTTCTCCTTCTTAAATGGGTGGCCCGTAAGTGTAATTGATAATAATGAATATGGATCCGGTTGTAGAGTAATTGGCCAATTAAATGCATTTCTGATAAAGTTCCAAAATCTTGATGCATAAGTGCATTCGCTGAAAAGATGAGGAATAGTTTCAGAATCATTTTCGCAAATGGTGCACCATTGGGAGATAAAGCTCTATTCTTAAGCCTCCTCTGAAGCTTGTCATGAGTCAATAACGCGCTGTGCGATAATTCCCACATGAAAATTTAATCTTCTTTGGATATTTCCCCCTCCAAATTGTCTCATAAAAATTTATGATTAGGTCATTTTTTCTTTTTATGATTAGATATTATATTTTTTTTTTATAATTAGGTCATCTCTTGTATTCTATTTAAATCCATTGTTGAGTTCACTATTAAATGAAGAATTTAGACAATTTGAATTTCCATTTTTTAACATGGTATCAGAGTCTCAAATTTTTGCTTACAATCTGGGGTAGACCTTTTTTCTTCTCCTCCACTTTCTTTTCCATCACCTTCTTCTTCTTTTCCTAATTTTTTTTTTCTATCACCTTCTTCCTCTTTTCCTAAAATTTTTTTCCTACTTCATCATCTTCTTTCGCTTTTAGAAAAAAAAGAGACAGTTTGTCCTCAAACCTCTATTTCCTTTTTCTCACCTCAAAACCTAGAAAATACAAACCTATATATTTAGATTCATAAATTTAAAAAAAAAAAAAAATCCAATCAAACTCCTTTAAGGAGAAAATCATCATCTCTTTTCCAGCTGGCCCTGACATCTCCTTTCTCAGCTGGCCCTGGCATCTCCTTTCTCAGCTGGCCCTGGCATCTCCTTTCCCAGCTGGCTCTGACATCTCCTTTTCCAGCTGGCCCTGACATCTCCTTTTCCAACTGGTCCTGACATCTCCTTTCCCATCTGGCCCTGACGGCATTTCCAAATTGGCCCTGTTTAGCAACACTCATTCAATTTTTGTCTCTGGCAGCACTCATCCAATTTGTCTCTGGCAGTACTTATCCAATTGACCCTGACAACACTCATCATCCCAATTCACATCATCATCTCAATTGGCGCGTCATCATCATAATTGGCGCACATCATCACAATGACCAACTCTGATAAATTTAACTCCAAGCTTGGCTTGTAATCCATATACAATCCAGCTTGGGGGAGTGTTGGTTTATGTTATTTTCAGTATAATTGTATTTTCACATTTTTTTTAATTATTTATTCCTTTTAGGATTAGATTAAATATTATTTTCTCTTTTCCTTTTATGATTAGGTCATTTTTTCCTTTTATGATTAGATATTATATTTTCCTTTTATAATTAGGTCATCTCTTGTACTCTATTTAAATCCATTGTTGGGTTCATTTAAGAATTTAGAGAATTTGAATTTCCATCTTTCAACAGTTACAAGTTGAGGAGGTATTTTAAGAAAGTGGCTTGGAAGCTCGGTATCAAGTTGATACAGATGATTAAGTTGTACATGGTCTTGAGGAAGAATTGCTGGTTTCTGGTTTGGTTTATAGATTGTTCTGTCAAAATATTTTTGTAGATGAACTGATGAAGGTAGATAGCGAACTTTCAGGAGTCTGAAATTTAAGTCCCGTTTGATAACCATTTTATTTTTAGTTTTTGGTTTTTGAAATTTAAGTCTACAACCATCACCATACCAAATGTTTTTTTCTACATGGATATCTACATATTACCTATATTTTTAGAAACTAAACCAAAATTTGGAAAAGAAAGTAGCTTCCATAAGTTTGTTTTTGAAATTTGGTTAACATTCACATACTTTCTTAAGGAAAGTTAGATAAATTGTTGGAAAGATGGAGTACATGGTAGGAAATATAAGTAAAAATAAGCTTAAATTTCAAAAATAAAAAACAAAAAAATCAAATGGTTATCAAACGGGGCCTTAGAAATTTATTTTTTTGATAGTATGTTGCTAGTTTTAAAACTTTTCAGAATTTTTAATGTAGTTATTTTCCTTCTTTGTTGAATGAATAACTCTTCTGTTATTTCATTTCTTAAAAAAAAAAAATTGTAAATGGTCCTTAGATTGTCCAAGGTAGATGGTTGCTCTTTCTACTTCTTCAAAATATTTGGGTAACCTTTGTGAAGAACTCCAAGTCATCTCGATTGGCGTCCTTGATTTTTACAGCTTAGAATTTGTTAATGGTTCATCAAAGTTTCAAACATATGTTCTAAGGCCAGTCCTTCAGTGTTCTCTATCTCTTAGAATCTCTCTTGCTTTCCAGGCATGAGAGCGTGCAATATTTGGAAAAAATGAAGCAGTTGGTGATGTTTATAGAAAGAAAATTGGATGAGAAGGTAACATGTTAAAATTTTTAAGAGCTTTTTTGCTTGTTTGTTTGTGTGGATGCCACAAATTGTCTTCTTGATTTTGGCTTTGATGCTATAATCTTATGTGATTGTCTTCCACTCCAGCATGGACAGTTTTTTCATTCTATAGGAAGCAAAGAAATTTTCATACGAAATTACTGTATGAAAATAATTTTACTTATTATTTAATGTTCCTTGTGCCTTATGCCATATGATTATTTTACTTTTGGGAAATTGTTGAATTGTGTGTCATCAGATTTCGACCTTTATAACCATTTGGTCCTGGTTTTTGAAAATTACGCTTAAAACACTACTTCTAAATATGAGTTATCTATTTCTCTTGTCCCTCCTTTTTTTTTCCCTTATCTATCTTCTTTGTCACTCTTTCTCGAATGGCTTGTTTCCTGTATATAATAATTTTTTGGAATTTGACTAAAAATTCAAATATTTCTTTGAGAAAAGTGAAACTATTTTTTTAATGGGAAACAATACTTTTCATTGATATATGAAAAAGTACAAAAAGATTATCTAGATGTTTACAAAAGATTTTGCCAAATGGAATAAAGTAGTAAGATCATAGTTACACAAGGGGGAGGGGGAGAACCATGATAAAGAAAGTGGTGGTAAACAAGCATAATTTCATAAACAAAAATAAATCAAATGATAAAAAAAAACTAGTATAATGTTCTATGATCTATTGTGCATTCTTGTTGCTTGAATTTAATGTCGATGGAAATTTCACTTTAATTCTAAACGGTATGCTTATTTTATTTGATATAGGATTTCATTAAATTGAGCTTTTTCTCTCAACCCGATGGTTCCATGATGGGGAATGGTGCCTACAAATCCTCGGTTTTAGTTCCTGGGTATGCCGTCAAGAAAACTTTTGATTTTTTCTATACCTCAGTTTAAGTCTCAATTTGATTCATTTTCTTTGGTAGGAAAAAAGAAGCATTCTATTTGGGGCCACCCTCAAAAGATAAGTTTCCCAAGGTATTATTATTATATTCTTTATATCATTTTTTTTCAATTAGGAACAAAGGTTTATGTGAATCTCTTGAGAGCTTTAAATACTTCAAATACAGTTTCTGAGTTGGCTACCTAGAATCTCTGAATATGCTGGTGGCCTTTGTATGATTGATTTCTTAAAGAGAAATTACATACCGGAGGAAAATTTCAACTATAGAAGATAACAGTTGGCTTACTTGATCTATTTCCTTTTAATTCCTGCAACTTCAATTTCTGGATTCGTAAAATATTTGTTGACTTGTAATGTTACAGAATTCTCCTCAAGGATCGGTTCTGTTGGGAGCAATCTCATATGCAAAGCTAGGTATTTCTAGTTCAAATGATAAGGAAAGTTCACGAAAGGTGCCTGTAAAATATCAAGTCTCCTTCATAGTGCCACCAACTAAGGTTGTTTGTTTTACCTATGAATGTCACCCCCTTCAATCAAATTCTAAGATGTTACCTTAAAAAACAAATCTTATTTTTGTATATTGTTTTGGCAGCCCGATGCAGACAAGGGTAAAAGTTCTTCTCCCTCGACAAAGTCAGTTTCTGAGCGACTGGTGGAAGAGGTATGTGAAGGATTGCATAGCACTCTCATCTGTCGTGATTTTTCTTCTTGTACCACTAGTTTCCAGATGAACCCTCCCCATTAATTGTTGAGTAGAACCAACATACCGATTATGTTATTAATCGTCATTTTCTATTAAAATATCAAAGCCTATATGTGAAGGATGTTATTTTTTTAAAAAAAAAAATTAATTTTATTTTAACGTTCAACAAAAATAGGGGATTTGAATCCATTACCTTTTGGTCATGGTATACATTATGCCAATTGAGCTATTGATCTTATTGGCTCCGAAGGATGTGTTTCCAATTGCAAACAATCTTGAAATAATTCATACAAGAATGGAAAATCACTTTTCTTACTAGCTTCGCCATTCTTTCTTTAATCTCTCGATAGTATTGGCCTCGTCTTGTTTTCTGGCTTCATGTTGGGAGTTCTTGATCATATTAATATTTCTCTCTTTTTTTTATATTTAAATTGGAGATTTCTACCCCCAAGGGGTGGTGCAGTGGTTGAAGACTTGGGTTTTGAGGATATGCTCCCCTCAAGGTCTCGGGTTCAAGACTCATCTGTGACATTACTCCTTCGATGCCTGGCCTAGGGACGAGTGTGGTTACCCTTGTTTCCAAAAAAAAATAAATTGGAGGTTTCCTTTTGGTTGTAATGTGCAGATGCAGTCTTAAACTGTACGTTCATTTACATTTTGAGATTTCTTAATTTCTTAATTGATCATGATTATGTTCTTTAACCTCTTAGGTAGCCTCTTATCCTTTTCTATACGATACTTTTGATTTTAATGATAACTTTAACCAACGGCAAGTACTTGGTGCATTTTTTGCTTTCCCTGGTCAGGTTCGTGATGCAAAGATAAAAGTTTTTACAAGCCTAAAACAAGAAACCAATGAAGACTTTTCAGAATGGAAGAAGCTGTGCTCATCCCTCAAGGTTCAAAGATGTTTTTTCAATGTTATTGAAATGATATTTTCAGAATGAAATTGTTGATATATATATTTTTTTATATAGATAAACTTGTTATATATATAGAATCAATACTAAAAAAGTTGTTTCTTACTCAAAAAAAAAAAGAAGCAATACTAAAAAAGAAAGCTCGGGACATAAAGTTGCCGAAGTTAAAAGAAGCTAACAAAAACAAAAGTGCAGGACATAAAGGCAATGTCTGACCTGACTACATTATCAGTTTAAATATGTTAAATCTTAGTCATTACCTCATCTCTTGCAGTGGTCTAGCTTGGATTTATTGTATTAAGGCATAATGTGTCGAGGATCTTTATTTAAAATATTCATTTTATTCATTAATCAGGTTGGATTTACACATACTTGTTACTAGCATCTTTTACCTTTATTATTGTTTTTTTTTTGTTGCTAGAGTGAATATCCAAAATACACTCCGTTGCTTGCTAAAGTATTGGAAGGTTTGATTTCTCAAAGAAATGTCGAGGACAGAAACTGCCATGATGAAGAGGTAAGTGAGTTTTAGTAAAAATCATCAGGATCTTTACTAGAGAATCTCAACTAGATTACCAAACAATTTATCCATTGAAAAGTTTCCTTTCTCGTTAGGAAAAAGAATACATTTTTTTTTTATACAAATAACTTATTAACTAAAACTTATAAGGCTAAAATACCATTTGTCCCTGGACATTGAAAGTTTGTTCCTAAGTTCTATCATAAGGACCAATTTTAAGATTTTTTTTTCTTTAAAGAGTAGACTATGGGACCAGAATGGAACAAACTTCGAAGACTAAAATTAGATATTTGAGAGTCTAGATACCAAAATGGAACAAACCTCAAATGTTATTTTTAACCAACATATAATCTTACTCTCATGAGTGGTTTTCATAGGTCATAGATGCTGCAAACGAGGTAATTGATAGCATAGACAGAGATGAGTTGGCCAAGTATTTTGCACTGAAAAATGATCCAGAAGATGAAGACGTTGAGGTAAATGCTTTTACTGCAGCGGTTTTGATTCTTAATCCACTAGTATTAGGTTTTCGGTTGAACTTTATCTTCTATTCTCTTGATCACAGAAAACCAAGAAGAAGATGGAGGCTACTCGGGATCAGTTGGCAGAGGCACTGTACCAAAAAGGACTAGTCTTGGCAGAAACGGAATCTGTTAAGGTTTGAAATTTTATCTTTTTTTTTCTAATAAATAGGAACACGAGGTTTGAAAAATTACCTCTTCTATTTTTTTTTTTTTTTATAAAACCATAGCTGGATTAAATAATTTATGGACAGGGTTCCATCATCTCACAATTTGCCATATCTAGTACAACTAAATGAAATTTATTCAACTTTTGTGAATCGCCTTCTGTTGTAGTAATGGTCAGCTTGGGAGAAATAGTAGATTCTTCAAGAACAAATCTTTAACATTTGGCAAACTCTACTTCGTAATCGTATTTCCCCTTTTGTGATCATAGTCTTTCGTTGCTTATTGCACGGTGGAGAAACTCTGAAACTTGTAACTTGTTTCTATAGGTCTTATCCAATTCATTTAGAAGTCTGGTTATCTATAAAAAAAATTAAAAAAACTTACTATAGAATAAATGTTTTACGATGATGTGATGGAGTAAGAAAATACATTACTGTAAGAGATTAAATATTTAATCTAATAAGTTTTCTCGTTGTAGCTTGAGGCGGTTTCAAAATATGTAGTTGGTTAGCTATGAAAATAACATTAACAGCATAACCCAATTTTTAATTATTATTTATTTTTATTTTTATTTTTATTATTATTTTTTTTATGGAATGGATGATAAAACAATTCTATTTGTGACAGAGCAAGGATGAGAAGTCTTGGACACTTGTTCCAGAAGATGCAAAAGATGTTGGGAAGTCTGAGGATTCTTTTGAAGAGAATTTCAAAGAACTGACGAAATGGGTAGATGTCAAGTCCTCTAAGTTTGGAATGCTCACAGTGTTGCGCGAAAAACGCCGTGGGAGGCTTGGTTCAGCTCTGAAGGTACTTCCTCTGGCATTTTTTTTGTTGCACAACAGCCTATAAATACTGTTTTCAACTATTTTTTGTTATCTATATTTTATTTATATTTTCCAAGTTTTTTAGTTAGAGGTCAAGTTTTAATAACTACAAAAATGTAATCTTCAAAAATTTGGTTTTATTTTGTTATTTTTAAATTTTTTTAAATTTTGGCCTTTTGTTTGTTTGTTTTGTTATCTATTTTACTTTAAAGTAAAGTTTTGATAATTGAAAAAAAGTAATTTTCTCAAATTTTTGTTTTTGTTTTTTGAAATTGGCTTAGAATTCAATTTTTTTTTTTTTTTTTTTAAAAGAAAAGATTAAACTCATGGTAGAGAAATGATGGAAAACAGGTACAAATAGTTATCAAACGTGATATAAATTTTATGTGATCGAGATATGCCCTTGTATCTTGAACTTTATTGCCACATTACTAAACCTAGATTATTATGGCCCAAGTACGTTGGAGTTTTTGTTCTTTCCATTCATTGCTTCAAGCCTTCAACCATTTCACCTTTCTACCGCCACATTTTGTTCGATATAGAGATAAATTCAATATATGTTTCCGCTAATTACTCGCCGTTCAACTGAGATGGAGTCTGTCCTTAGGGCAGCCTGGCTTGCTTTCTTTCTTGGAGGTCTCAAGTTCAAACTCCACCAGGGAACTTAATTGTAAAATTCCTTATTATTTTTTGGGTCTGAATCTTGGGACGGGTGCGGGTGCCTCGAGTATAGTGGAACAAAATTCCGATTTCTCAATTTTTTTAAAAAAGAAAAAAAGATCGAGTCTCTTTTTTGTCCTGCTATGTTGGTCTGGATCTGGTTGGTCGTGTTTTCCCCTTTTCAACTTTTCCTACCATATATCATTCCAATCATTTTCACTTTTCAACCAAAAAAAAAAAAAAAAACTTGCATTCACCAGTGATTAGAAACCGTACCTTAGATCGTGTTTTTCTAAAAAAAATCCGTGACTGTTTGGGTAGCTTACGCGAATTTCGACTAATATCATAGAACATACCGCTTAATTCTACAACAGTAGGATGTCAAGAGAACTCACAGAAAATTAATTCTTAAGTAGAAGATCAAGGAACCCATCACCTCTTAGTTCTCCAATGTTCTCTTGACTACTAAATCACTCCATGATGGTTGGATCGTGCTGAATTATAGTGCATTTGAGGGCCAGTGACTGAATTTCCACTAATGTTAAACAATCCTTTGACCACAGGTTGTCAATGATGTTATTGAAAATAATGGAGAGCCTCCCAAGAAGAAACTCTATGAGCTGAAGCTATCGTTGCTGGAGGAGATTGGCTGGTCTCATTTGGTGTCATACGAAAAGCAATGGATGCATATACGCTTTCCTTCAAGCCTGCCTCTATTTTAAGTGTCAAATAAATAATTTCATTTCACATCTCCTTTCTTTCATTGCTTTGCTTGTTGGGTGGGAAATATGGCAATAAGAATGTAGACTTTCTCAATAAGAATATTGATTCATGGACACATTGTAAGGTAAAATAATAGATTTCATCAGGGTTTTTGTTTCAAATTTATGTTCGTTCCTTTTAGTTTATGATGTTAAGCGAATGTCGTAAAAATCCATTTTAAACATTTATTAACGAAAATTTCATGTTGTTGTAATTTTGGCGTGGGATGGGAGGGGAGACTTTAGGCAACATCCTACCAAAAAAATAAACCAATTTGAACATTAATGTATAACATAGGAGACATATCATCACGTGATCGAGTTAGAGATGGGTAGAATGTTTGATATCTTTTGGAGTGAAGATTCGAATTTTAACCTTTGGAGGGTAAACATTCGAACTTGGTAGCCATTTTAGGTCATAATACGTTAATTGAGTTGATTTATTTTGTTCAATATTTTGTTTTATATAATTTTTATGAGACGGGTAAGAGGTCAAAATTGATTAATTTCAATTGGAATATCCACTATTGTTGTACAACCATTGTCTAAAGTAGAATTTGTATTATTTCAATTTCACATAAACAACTAGGATATTGGGTGAAAGAACTCTACCGGATAATTCCTTGTTTTGAATTCTTTGAATTTCATAACAAAGGAAGGTTAATAATACAATCACATATTCAACAATTCAACAATAAGAGAGAAAAAAAAGAAACAAACATATGACTAATCTCTAGTTATCTTACTAGAACCTAGCACTCATGTGCAGACGAGTTAGGATGAAAATCTTGCTCTACTTCACAAACAATTGACCAAGACCGTCAAAAAGTTGCCAAGGCAACATATCCCAGACGTCAATTGCGTTAAAACGATTTGGTCAATAAATTTTTGTGATCTAATCTTGGAGTAGTTGAAAAATGAGAGGTAAACCATGGGCAGGTCGAAGCGAGAGCATAATAGAAGGTGAGTGGCAGTAATCTGGAGATAGAGAGAAGGAAAATCTAGACAAAATAAGTGTCAAAACAATCTTATATTCCATGAACGTCAAGTTCCTTCCAACGCACATTCTACCTCCAAACCCAAAGGGCAAATAGCCCATCTTGTGGGTGCAGCCGCCAACAATGGTATCATTTTGAAACCTCTCAGGGTGAAACTCGTTGACTTGGTCGCCCCAAAGGGTTGGGTCGTGATGCATGGCTACGACATCAATCCACATGTTGGTGCCGTTAGGGATTGTGAGTCCGTTTATTGTAATGTCTCTTCTTGCCTGTCTTTGTACGTTTGGTGCTGATGGGTATAACCGTAGAACCTCGCTCATCACCCATCCCATCTGCATTTTTTAAAACTTTTTTGTTAGATATATATATATACCATCATTGAGTTATAAACTTTTAAGCATAAGAAAAACTAATATTATACTTTTAATTATTATAGGATAAATCTTTAGGGGTTACCCTCATTAGTTTTTGAAAATATTGGTTTTAGGATTAATGATCATAGAAATTAGAAAATGGTAATGAAATGAAATGGGGTTTACCTTTTTGAGTTGAGAAAGCTTAGTGAAATCAAATTCACTCACTTTATCCCCAAGCACTTCCTTAATCTCTTCTCTTAATTGATCTTGCCAATCTCTATGAATACCCAAAAGCAACAAAGTCCACGTCAGAGCCAACGCCGTCGTTTCATGTCCACCAAAGAAAAACGTCTTACACTCATCAATCAGCTCCGCCGTGCTCAGCCGCCGCCGCCCCAGCTTCCCCTCTCCGCCGCCGTTCTCTTTCAAAAGCAAACTCAACAGATCATTCTCCGCCACCTCCGTCGTCACCTGATTCTCTCTCCTCGCCGTGATCACCGCCCGGAAGAGCTCGTCGATCTCGTCGCCGAGGCGTTTCGCCTCTCGGGCCTTGCCGGAATTGAGGAATCCGGCGAACGGAACTCCGACGAGGCGGTTGGTTTTGAAGAGTGTCATTTGGAGTTGTCTCAGTTTGTGGAAGACTTGGCGGCCGCTTTTGTGGTCGATTCCGAAGCTGGTTTTGGCGATGATTTCGCCGGCGGTGGAAGTTATTTCTGTTTCAACTTCGATTTCACGGTGGCCGGAGCGTACCAGATTGGTCCATTTGTCGATCATTTGGGTGGTGGACTCCACCATTAAACTTGCCATAGCCTGTATTCGATTCATGATTTTATTACATATCAGTAATTATGTTTTTTTTTTTTTTTGTTGAAAAAGAATTGGGATTGAACATAAAAGTGGTCAACATAGAAAAGTAAAAAACACACATGAGAATGTTTGTTTGTATAATTGTACGTGCGTTAACAATATGCTAAAAATACAGGCGTGTGGTTGAATATGACATATTTTAAATATGTATTTATTGACGCAAGATATTTTTTAAGTGGGGTACATGATCAATATTCGGTTGAATTATCATTAAAAAAAAAAGAAGGTTGGGTTGAATTATGATGTTTTTTTGGACAATCTAAAATTTTGGATGGGTTAATTTGCTAACTCATCCCACCCTATGTATGAGAGCAACTTAATCTAACCCAACTTATGTTTTTTTTTTGTTTTTTATCGGGTTAGATCGTCGGGTTGTGTTATCTCCTATTTTTTCCTTAAGGTTCGACCCATAATTAATGAATATGTAAGAAAATGAACAAAACGTACATGATACTGATACTAGATTCAAATCCAAGATACGCATATTCATACTTTTTTTTTTAATTTCCCAAAACCCCTCTTAACCATTAAGCCACTTTATAAAGGTTAAGATGCACATATTCTCGATACATACTCCCTATCACACATGTTAAAACATATGTTGTTAATTAATTATATACATATATAATATTATTATTTATTTGGGTTGAGTTCAGAGTTTAAACAAACAAAAAATTGGTAAAATTAAAAAACCAACCCAAATCTTTTTTTATTTTTTTACTAAAATTATAATTCAATCCAACTTAACCAAAAAATTAAATTTGGATCGAATAGCTTAGGTGGCTCTGGTTGTCATTTTAATTAGCCAACATGACAGTAGAACAAATTTAATAAAGTTTTCTTATATGATAAAATTGAGTAAGTTAGCCCCAACACTTATCAATTAAAAAAAAAAAAAAAAGAAGCAAAAAGAAACTACCTTTAAATTGGAAGGATTAAAAGCAGGAGTAATGAGATGTCTTTGGCGAACCCACTCATCTCCTTCAGCCATCACTAAACCATTTCCAAACATTGATTTTCTGTCACGTTTGAACACTGATGGCTTTCCCCAGTACTTAGCTTTCACTTCACTTGATAATATCTTCACAAATTCTGGCTCTGCTATGTATAAGAATGGTTCTGTTCCCAACCAATATGTAAATATTTTCCCTGTAATAATAATCATTACAAACTTGTTAATTACTATTACTATATATTTGGATATGATTTGTACTTATTTGAGGGTTATGAATGACAACGAACAACTACAAACTTCTACATTGATATGATATTGTCCACTTCGGACATAAATTCTCATGACTTTGTTTTTGGTCATCACCCAAAAATACCTCATATCAATGGAGGTGTTGTTCTCTTCTTATATACTAAAGATTTCTCTTCTAACTTAGCATTGTGTGATACTTTATTTACCCAACAAATTAAAAGAAATAAAATTAATTTTCAAAAATAAAAATAATAAATATCAATCCAATCTATAATTAGTTAAATTAAATTACATTGCAGGTAACATTACTGTTGTAAGGGGGAGAACAGGGTCCTTTAGCTTCAACCTTCCCACATCTAGGGAAAGATAAACGAAAAAGGAGAATAATTTTTTAAAAAAAGAAAGTAAAAAAAGAAAAATAACCTATATTATAATGAAAAGGGATAAACTATGAACATAAAAATCTACTTTTCCTTCAAAACCTTTTTTTATATTCGTAATTATTTGGATGAGCTTACGTGTTCCTCGATTATTTTCGTGAGACATATTCTCACTCTACACAATAATTTAAGTATAACTTAGTTGATTAACACATTAAAAAACATACCATGAGCAGTTTGCCATCGAGAAAAATAAGGAAAGACGATCGAATGTATGTCGTGGGTGACTCGAGAAAACTCGACTATGGGATTGAGGTTCTTCTTTTTCATCTCACTGATATTTCCAAGAGGAAAACTCGGAGTTGGACCTCCAAATCCATTTGCTTTAAGCTTTTTGTGCACTAAAAATGGAGAAAACCAACAACAATACAAAACCCTAAACAAGAACAAAATAAACAAGCCAATTATGAGTAGCCCAATAGCTGCTACCATCTGAATCAACATCTCTCTCTCTCTAAAGCCAATAAAAATGAAATCTCAAATCCTAATTTGTTTGATGATTCAACAAATGCAATTTTATGGGTATTTATAGTATTACATTTTTTGATTCAAATAAATGCTGTTGGGATTTTTGACTTTGAATTAAAAAGGTTTCCCAAATATGAACAGAATTTAAACGTTTTTTCAAGTCTTGCCTTTTGACCCATTTGGTGGTTCCTACTCGCGTTTCAAAAATATTAATTATCATAAGCTTTTATTGTATAAAGTTTTCATCGTACCTAATTCCGATGCATTTTATATTATAGTTTTATTTACAAAATTTATCCCTCTAGAGGTTGTACATGGTCCACATTAAGTTGGATTAGATAATTTTTTTGGACTAATCCACAGATTGGTCAATCTCCAACCCGTCCAACTCTTATATGTTAAAGCAATTCAATCTAATTCATTTTTTTCAAGTTGGGTTGTGTTTAGTTTTGAATTTTTGTTAATCTTCTTTTTTTTTTTCCATATAAAAAATTGCATGATGTTATACTTAAATATAGGATATATACCATTATATGCATATTCGTTTTCAATATTCTAAGAATTTATCCTATAATAATTTTTTTTTTTGATAAACTTATCTTATAATATTAATTTTACACGCATGTATAACATTATTTTAAATTTGAGTTTGATTGAACAAGCTAAACATTGAAGAACTCGAAAAGCCACACAACCCAACAAAAATTGTAAAATCATAATTTAATTAAATAATAATTATAATTCAACCAAATTTTTACTTTGAAATGAATTGAATAGTGTAAGTTATTTGAATTAACGATTTTTTTTTCTACAACTCTGTTTAATTATTGTTTTTGTTTTTTTTCATATATTCATTAGTGTCTAGACTTAGGTATGTGTTTTGGATCTAAAACATGATTCACGTCAGATAGAAAACTTGCGAACTTCTTTAACAAGTATCTAATACATACTTTCAATCATTTTTGTAAATAATAATGTACTACGCAATTAATGAAATTATACAAAAAAAAGTTTTAAAAATAACAATGATAAGCTGAATATGTAATCTACACAAATAATGAAAAGTATGTACGAAATATTCTTGAGAAGGGAAAATAACTTGATAATTTTATTGTTTGATGGTAACTCAGTTTAACACCATGATCACGAATTTAATCTCGGAAATTGATATTTATATTTTCTTTATAAGGTTTGTGGTCTATCGTCCCTCCAATTGTACTAAAAAAAGTTAGTAAATTTTGCTCTAAATTACTTATATATAAATTGTCAAGAAATTGTTTTCGTGTTGCCTCCAATCAAAAGGCAAAGTTTTGTAATTACTAAAAAAAAAAAAAAAAAATTTATTTTCTTTTTTTTTCCTACTATTCAAAATAGCGGTCGGTTGTTTTTTCAGGTTTTTGTCCGTTTGTTTTGACACGTGGAAACGGACAGTCGGGTGCGGACGCCACAAAAGAATTAAAATAGAAATGAAGAATAGAATTTTGACAAATTTTTGGAGTCCGTAAACGCGGGGTTAGGATAATTTTAACTCTGGTCAACTTTGCTAATCTGCCCAATTCTATGGACAAAACTCATGTTTGGCTATTTCTAATAAAGTCAATAGGCTAATCAAAGTGGAATTTATTTCCAACACTTTTATTTACTTTTTAACTTGAAAAAAAACAAGAAGAAAGTACATTCTAATTACTTTTAATTTACGTTTACTTATATAAAGCAAATAATGTCATTATTTTTCTTTTTATTAGTGATTTTCGTGAATATATTAAATAATATAAGATTTCATCTCAAAATCTTAGGAAATAATCTATATCTCTTATAAATATTTGTATAACTCACAACTTTTTCAATATAGGATAATTGTAAGATCCTAACATATACGTGCACATTAATTATTTTTATAAAATAATCCATCCACAATATTTCAATTTTTGAGTAAATGATCACTATCTTATGGTCTTTTGATTCTTTAAGAGTTTTTGATCCCTAAATCAATTCATGGATTAAATAATAAGTAATTCTTATCAAAATGGTATTCATGTAATATATCAATTTCATCCTTGATGTAAAGACTCTTGAAAATATTGATTCCATCTTCAATTTCTATAATTATTGAAACTTAATAATAATAATAATAAAAATCAATTCATACTTCATCTTTTAAAAATCATAGTTTTACCTTTCATGAACCTAAGAATTCTTAATTGAATCGGTCCTGATCTCAGAAAAAGAAAAAGAAAAAGAAAAAAAAAAAAAAAAAAAAATATATATATATACACACCGGATGAGTTAATGGTGTGTTGATTTTATTGTTTCCCGATAATTCAGTCAAAAACTACCGTCACGATTTTGATCCTAAAAATCGATATTTGACTCTTTTATTTAAGAGCATTAATAACTTTTATGTAGCGTTTGTGTGGTCCATTTTTCAATTTTTACTTAAAAAATACATACATGCTTACTTTTTTTTATTTTTTATTTTTTATTTTTATTTTTTATAACATTGTTAATTTCTTTTTTAAGTTAATGTAGCATTAAATTATTAATTTATATATGTATATTAAATATGCTATTTAGATGGATACTTGATACATATAATCAAATACATCAGTTCAAAATTTAGAAATTTTTTGCATATGCTACAATAGTGTAGGGCTATATGAGGTCTCACAACTTAAAACAAATTATTCATAAAGTTAAATTCATAACGTGATTAAAGAAGTAGATATACAAGTCTTATAAAATTTATTTTCGAAACTCAACAAACTCCGTCATCAAATCGACACCTACTGGTTAATATTTCAAATTATATTTACAAATTGTTAAATTTAATTGGTTTTTTGTTATTAAATGGACTATATACAAAATTCAGTTTTAGAGTATGATAAAGTCGGAAAACATTTAAATCTATGATCTCTTAATCATTCAAATACTTATACTGTTGAGTTATATATTGATCTTGGTTGATGATATCTTATTCTTTAGTCTCCAGATAAACTTTTAGAAGCTTTTATTGCATTAATAATATAATCTCAAAACAATGATTTAATGAGCTTTTTTTTTTTTGAAATCTGGTTTAATAAGCATTGAACTATGGTTTAATGGAGTTGTTTCTATTAATAATGTATAGACGTTGGAATATAATCTCAAAACTTGATCTTTTCAATATCTTAAAATTAAAAAAAAAAAAAAAAAAAACTTGATCTCTTCAAATCTAACATTAATTCTCAAGTTAGTGAGTATATTCTTGAAGAAATTATTTGTCTAGGCCACCAATTTGCTATGTCGAGAAATTATTCAATAAATTAATAAGACTTCAAACATAATTTGATATCTAAATTCATTCTTAGTTAAACTATTTATAATATAAAGTCAGATAATGAAAACTTTTCAACCATTTGAAACACAACTTTCTTTATTGAGTATAAAAAAAAATGGTTTCTTTATTCAATCGATTGACTATTTTAGAACTCCGTTTTCTAAGAGTGTTCAAATTTTATGAAAACGGAAAAGTTATATAATTTTGAAAAAATTGAATTAGACTTAATAATAATAATAATAATAATAATAATAATAATAATAATAATAATAATAATAATAGAACTAAACTTTAGCTAGCATTATCTACATTTGTCAACTTGTCTACTTTTACAGATTCTACAAAGTTGGTATCTGAATGTTATAAATGTAAATCTATGTCCCAATCTTTTGGTTTGAATGGAAAGATTTTCAAAACCTTTTTACATTCAAATTCAACAAAAAAATATATATTTGGTTTGAATTATGTTGCATTATTAAGGTCTGAGTTACCATTTCTTTTTTATTTATGTCATTATATTTTCATTTTTAAAATCTTAAAAGGAGTATTTAAGGTTTGGTTTGACATCTTTGAGCCTATAAAATTTGAAAAGTTTGAATTTGACCAGCAAGAATAGTAATTTAACTGGTATATATGTGTTTCATAACTAAAAAAAAAACATGTTTTTGATTCCCTATCTAAATTGTAGTTGATATATATGTATGTATATATATATATTTTAGAAAAACTAAATTTGAGACATTCAAATTATAGAAAGAAAAAGTGTTTGTTTGAATGTATGTTGATTTGAATTATGTTAGATTACTAAAGTCTAAGCTACCATTTATTTTCACCATTGCTTGTAATTTCATTTATTAAAATCTCAAAAGAGATGTAAGTGGCTTTTTTTAATAACCATGAGTGCGTGGGTTTCTTGCTACTATTGTCACAAAACATACCGTCTGATCCTACAAAATATAAATGTCAAAAAATTTCGTAAATAAATAATAATTTTTAGGTAAGTTGGCTACCAAAGATTAAGAATTCTTCCTCTCTTAATTTTTCTGACTCTCTTAATCACTAGATTACTATAATGGTTTGAAGTTGGACATCTTAAGCCTAAGTTTTAGCATAGGATTTGGAAATTAGTTTGAGCTTAGAGAAATTGTAGTTGGAGAGTCATCCTTTAAGTTTTGGTTTAGAAAATTTATGTTTAGGTGTAAGTTTTGAGTTTAAAAATACTTTGTTTGTAGTGCAAGTTTTGAAAGTTTGATCAAGAGAACATGCACTTTGATTGGAGGGCCAGTCTAGAAGTTTCAATCAAAATTTTTAATTTAAAACAATATTTAATTCCCTCAAACAATGAAATTAAGGGTAGACTAACTTTTAAAATTTTGAGGTAGGATTTTATGAAAATTAAAAAAAAAAAAAAAAAAATCGTCTCATTTAGTGGAGGTGATAATGGTTCAGTTTTCTTTGTTTTTTAGATCAAATAAAAAAGTTGAACCGATTCAATCAATTTAATAAAAAGAAGAACGAAATCAATGTTGTCATCTAAATTTTTGAGTTTGGTTCGGGTGGTCGGGGATTACAAGAGGGAGTACTTAGTCAATCATTTGGTTGGTGGAGTCCACCACCACCATAAGCTTCTCATGTTCCATATCCATTACATAGTTTGAAAAGAATAAAACATACACTAAATGAGATTTTTAAGTTTACATGCTTTATTCATATTACAAAGTTTGGGAAAAGAAAAAACATTGTGGATGTGGGCTTTTTAAAGTTATTCTAACTTGTTTGAGTCTCAAATGTTGAGAACCAAAAACAAAAGAGTCAGATCTAAATATAGCCGTAAAATTTGGGCTTTGGAATTCGTCAAAGATCTCAAACTTCACTATTTTTCACATTAATAATTATATTTGTTTTTTAATAAAACACAGACGAATCATTTTGTCCAATATTACACGAAAAGAACGATAATCATTTGAGAATAAGTGGCATTTTAATATAAAAAAATCACTATATGCTTTTTTTTTTTTTTTTTTTTTTGAGAAAAGAATGAATGATTTTTTATTTTATAAAACACTACTAATCATATCGTCCAATATTACACGAAAAAAACAACAATAATTTCAGAACAAAGTGGCCTTTTAATATAAAACTCACTAAATGATTTTTTTTTTTTGTTTTATAAAATACATACTAATCATTTTGCCCATTATTACACGAAAAAAAAAAACAATGGCATTTTAATATAAATAAATCACAATATTAAATAGTCTCCTAATTTATTCTAAAATTAAATGGTGATGAAAGAAATAACTACCATATTTTATAAATGTGTTGAGAACTTTCATATTTTTAACATAGGACAAGATGAAGATCTTCAATAATATAGAAAAAAAATGAGTTGAACTACGAGATATATAAATCTAAACGAAAAAAAAAATTAACGGATAGCTAACCAAAAAGTAGGGGTGTACATGGGTTGGGTTGAGGGAGATTTTCAACCCAACCCAAAAATTCGGGTTGGTCAATTCTCCAACCCA
>JBBMKA010000030.1:4732739-4750441 GCA_037833695.1 Sechiopsis laciniata | reverse complement strand
TATATATTAGGGTTTAGGGTTTATATATTTTGCAAAAATTGGTAAAATTGTGCTAATAAAATCTGATTTTTTTTTTCTTTTTTTTTTTTTTGAGATTACAAAATTAGAGGTATAAAATTCAAATTCATAATCTCATGATGAATGAGTATACATTGATGTCCTAAGTTACCGGTGTTGTTGGTTAATAAAATGAGGATGTAGTTGGTAAATATTTTTGCCAAAGAATGAATCATCAATTCAACCAAACATGTCACAAAAGTATTCTTTGTTGATTAAAATTTTGTATTTCTAAATAATCTAATATTATTTAACTTTTCTCAAGTTTTATATCATTGTATATTCTAAACTTATCTATCAATTATTTTTTTGAATTACATGACGGTGTCAAGGCCAACTCTAGTTGTCAAAATTTAAAAAAAAAAGAAAAAAGAAAAAAAAGAAAAAAAAAGTGTGGTCACCTATTAAATTTATATATTTTTTGGTTCTTAAGGTTTTCAATCACTGTATCAACTTATAAATGGTTTATCAAGATCTCAAATCTTATTTTTGTTAGCCAATTATTTATGACCCCTAAATTATTATTTATTATGTTATTCGTGATGAATCCTAGCATTTGGTAATATAGAGTAGTGATAGAACACTTAGGAAAAAATTGAGTAGTTTGAATGTAGTGCTTAAACAAGAGTATGAAAACTATATTTAGATAAAGTTGTTTGAAAGAAAATTTTTAGAAATTATGTTTGATTAATGGTATTTGAATGAGTGATTGCATGAAGATTTAGAAAAGTTGCACGAAAACCTAGAAGGGGTGTTTGTTTGTCATATTTAAAGAGGATTTAGATTGAAGATTTACTAACTCCTTCTTGAAAAATTACATCCAAACAAATTTTTGTAACTACTCAAAATAACTCCTCAATTTTACTATTCAAAATAACTCTCATTTCTAATAATTCATTTATAACTATTTAAAATAGTTCTTTATTTCTAACAACTTATTTTTAATAATTCATTTCTCACTCTTCAAAATAATTTATTTTTAACCATTCAGTTTTAATCATTTTTTAACTACTCAAAATAACTACTCATTTTAAATTCACATCCAAACAAGTTTATTGTCATTAACTTCTCTACACAAAAGTCACATCCAAACGAGTTTTTGACTACAACTTTTAATTTCTAACTATTCAAACTAACTTCTCATCGAAAACCACATCCAACCGAGTTTTTTACTATAATTCTCAATTTCTAACTATTAAAAACTAACTTCTCATCCAAAACTTCATCCAAATTAAGAGATTATAGGGAAATAAAAATGTTGTTTTTAAGAAAGGAAGTAAGAAAACTTTGTTTGAAATTTTTTTATGTAGTGAGAGGCTCAAGTGAAGGATCGAACAATTTTACAATGATTAAATAACTGATATAAAACTACATTTCTTTTTCTTTTTAATATCAGCAATATGTGCATTTATTTATTATTCAATAAAAAATTAACTTAAATAATTTATAATATTGACTTTTTATTCCAAATCTACAACAAGATACTATTTTATTTGTTATAAAAAAAAGACAATCTTTTTCTCTCATAAAAAAAATGATTCTTCTCACTTAACTATGTTTTAAAGTACTAAGATAAATGCTTGATTTTTTAAAGGAAGATGTTGCGTATAATTGGTAGATTTTAATATTGAAAGAGTTAGTGGTATGTTCGTTTCATTGTTTGATGATAATCTAATTCAACACCATAATCATGGATTTGATCATGAAAATCAGTATGTGCCTCTCATTTATTCGAGAGTAGTAGTATCCTCTGTTATTAATATTCTTAAGGGGGTGATTGGATTTTGGAGTTTGAGAGAAGAGAGGAAATGGAGAGAAAGTTGAGTGATTTGGAAGAATGAAGTATTTGTTTGGGAATTGATATTTTGGAGAGGAGATGTTAATATTTTTTTTTTAGATTTGTGTTTTGAAAAGAGATGTTTGATTTTTTTTTTTTTTTTTGGGAATTGGTGTTTAAGAGAGAAATTTTTTTATTTTATATTAATTTTTATTGCAATAAAGTTTGATTTGATATTTTATAGGATTAAATATGTTTGATGGGATGTGAGGAGGAGTTGGGGAGGAGTTGAGAGAGATTGTTATGTACAAAAAATAAACATGGGGTTGGATAATTTCCTCTCCTTACTTCTACCAACTCCTAAATCCAATCACCCCCTAAGGGATATGCTATTGATTAAATTTTCATGCTTATGTCATTGACTAAAGATTTAAGAATAACTGTATTATTCAACAACAAATTATATGATTAATTTTTAAAAAGTGCATTAGATATTCTAACATTTCATCTTCCTCTACTCAAAAAACATGTTTATGTCATCTCATCTTACCTCACCCTAAGAGTTTTCTATCATCTAATTTTACTTCCTACATTTTGAATAAAGTTTTTCTGCTATCAACATTTGATATGTTCTCAAACGCTCCCAAATTTTTACACCTTTATGTCAATTCATATGTAAGAACTTTTTTTAAAATTTTTTTGAAACAATTTTCTAAGTTGAATTAATTTAGGAAAATTGTAGTAAAAAAAGAAAATTTACTCTCAACAATACATAATTTTCTATCTGTGATAGAACTCAACAAAAAATAGAAGGAAAGAATTTACCACTGAATTCTATGGTAACTCAACAATGTTGACGACTAAAAATGCTTATTTTAAGCCAAGGGATTATTTTGAAATATACCAAACGCCCCCTTAACTGTAAACTTATTACAGAGTTCATACAAAAAATTTGAAATCTTCATAAAGTTGTTCCACGGATTCTCTCACTCACATTTTGATCTAATTTTAATCATATAATTTCTCGCATTTCAAATGTAGAGAGCCCCAAACTCTCTCCCATTTTCATCACTATATTTCGCCATTTTTGTTGGAGCTTCGTCCTTGCCAAGTCCAGAAGAAGCTATGGAGTTCACCGATTCTTACAAGCAGAGCGGACCCTGCTGTTTCTCTCCCAACTCCCGTTTCATCGCCGTCGCCGTCGATTATCGTCTCGTAGTTCGCGATACTCTCTCATTCAAGGTCTATCTCTCTCCTTTATTTTGAAATTTCGCTTGAATTGTGATCTCGACATTTCTCCCATTAACGATTAGGGCATTTGAGACTGAGAAATTGTTTGCATCTTAATTGAGCAGCATTGTGTAATTGTCTATTAGCTGAAGTTGTGAATGGACCAAGTAGGATGAATTTAACTGAACTGAGCTAATTCGGATGTTTTTCTTATGAGTTCTGATTTTGGCTAAATCCACCTAGGAACTGTAATTGTCTTGCAGGGAAGATCAATCGAGCATTTTATTTCTCTCTTATCATTTTTTGGCAAGCCCATTAACCAGTGTAGATTTCGATCTGCTTGCTAAATAATTTTTTAGGAGATCCGGAAGGAAGCATGTAGTCATATGTGGGACTTGTAATCGGAATTGGCAAAATGCAAAACTATGAACCTATTAGGATTTGTAGGTACTAAAAAACATTCTAACCGAGTCGCATTGGGATTACTTGGTAATCTATCACTTTCTCGCACTCTCTAAACCTCTACGTAAGTGCTTTCCTCTTCTCAAAATGCAAGATATGAATAGTCCTGTGCTGCTTCTAAATTTTTACGTACTCTTGAGAATTGTAAAACTTTGGTTAAAACCACAATAGAGACATAAATACAGTTGGAGAAAAGGAAAACCCTTCAGATTTGTATGACCATCTTAATTGTGACAGTGGATAATACTCAATGCTCTTTGTATCGATACATGTAACACTTGATGCTGTTTGCTTAGGTTTTGTATATAGACAGATAAAAGTGACCCAAATGAACTTTATTCTTGCCTTTTGTTTTCTATTATGGCGGGTTAAAATTCCAATGGAAATTTGAGCAGTAATGTGGTTGCGAGGTTGACGTAGTTTTGCATCCGAAGAAGATAATATCACTTAAATGATGTGATGCAGGTTGTGCAATTGTTTTCATGTCTGGACAAGATAAGCTACATTGAATGGGCCCTCGATTCTGAATACATTCTTTGTGGTCTATATAAAAGACCAATGATACAGGCATGGTCATTGACACAACCTGAATGGACTTGCAAGATAGATGATGGTCCAGCGGGTATTGCATATGCCAGGTGGAGCCCGGACAGCCGTCATATATTGACCACATCGGATTTTCAACTACGGTTGACTGTCTGGTCCTTGGTAAATACAGCATGTGTACATGTGCAGTGGCCTAAGCATACTTCCAAGGGTGTTTCATTCACCCAAGATGGGAAATTTGCAGCAGTTTGCACACGGAAAGACTGCAAGGATTACATCAATCTCATTTCTTGTTATACATGGGAGATTATGGGTGTTTTTTCTGTTGATACTCTGGATTTGGCCGATATTGAATGGTCGCCAGATGATAGTTCTATTGTGGTCTGGGACTCCCCTCTTGAATATAAGGTGATCTCTTCTTCCTAATTTAGTTATAAATCTTTACTGTATACTCCTGGTGCATATATCTTGTGAAACTGATTTATGCAAAAGAGCTTTTTTTGTCATTCTTCTTCTTGTTAAGAAAACTTATCTTATAGAGATGAACGAGTATACTTGGTCATAAAAACAGAGGCCATTTGAAAAAAAAGGAGCTATTAAAAGAAAATTATCAGACTACAACAAAAGGGTCCATGATGATTGCTAAATGGATTAGTTACATGAACCTAAAGAGATGCATAAAAACACGCCAAGTTCCACACATCTTCTCATGCGTCAAGACCTTTAAAAGCGTCCTATTCTTTCCAACCATACATAATGGAGGCACGTGAAAAGCTTGGCTTCCAAACAATACAACTTCTAGTAGAAAAAGTAAGCTAAGCTGATAAACCCCGAATTCTTAAATTGTCTTCACGTAAAAAATTGAGGTTTAGGTCTACTTGGCTTTCTGTTACAGCTGTACTAGTTTGAGACCTATTTTATTTTAGCAACTTAGTTAGTTATAGGCCTGATGCGTGAATATACCATGAGACCACTTCCATCATCATATCACGATAGTTGAGTGAAGATGTTAAAGTTGGCCCAAAAATGTACACGGAACTTACACCACCCAGTTATGCAGTTCAATGCTATGTTTGAAAGTTTTCTTCTAGTACGAAGACGATTTTCTTGGAATGGAAATTAGGTGGGCAATCAATATTTGATTGTGGGATTTGTTAGAGTTTTTATTTTTCCTGCTGATCCTGCCATGAAATACTGGTTGGTTTTTTAAGCTTGGGAGAAAGATCAAGATTGAAGAAACCTTAAGGTTGAGGAATGTAGTGAATATTGTGTATTTTACAGCTGAATATGGTTCTTAGTTTATTAGATATCATTTTTAATTTTTCTCTGACTTTAGTATCCTGGCCTTTTGTTGTCATTGAGCAAACATGAACATAATCTCAGAAAAAAAAAAAACAAAACAAAACAGGAACACTGCTCAACTGTCAAAACATTACTTATCTAAATTAAGGCCGGAGGTTCAAATTCCCCATCCCTTGTTGAACTAAAATAACTAAATAAAATAAATAAAAATAGAAAATAAATTAAGTTTCTTGGCCTAGCCTTCTGTTGTGCTTAAAAGTCTAGATTCTGATTATTATGGTGTAAGCCAGAACTCTAAAACAATTTGGAAGGCTAGAAACTAGAGTTCCTGTTGAGTTATGTTAAACTACCAATCAACCCAAAAGCTTAAATTGGTGGATCGAGGTTAGAAATTTGAGAAATGCCCTACAAGGAGAATTTAATTTTAATTGGAGAGAAATCGACTAGGTAGGAATTCAAACTCAGAACCTCTTACTCTGTTAAACTATCAATAAACCCAAAAGGTTAAACGGGTGGGTTGGAGTAAGTTTAATTATACCAACTAACAGTTCGTTTCTTACCTGAAAAGTCGTGTTGTAAGACAATACATGACAATAGGATGTCTATGTGCCATTAAATCTTCCCAAAACACTTCATCTTTTATTTATTTGGCTGATTGGTGCTAAGCACTTGGCTGATTCTATTAATACTGAATTAAATATAGACAAAAAATGTAAAGCTTGAATTGGTTTGAACAGGTTCTAATTTACTCTCCAGATGGAAGGTGCCTATTTAAATATCAAGCATATGAAAGTGGACTTGGTGTAAAAAGTGTTTCATGGTCACCTTGTGGACAGTTTTTAGCTGTTGGTAGTTATGACCAGATGCTGAGAGTCTTAAATCGTCTGACATGGAAGACTTTTGCTGAGTTTATTCATGTATCTGTCGTCCGTGGTCCTAGTTGCACTGCTATTTTAAAGGTAACATTATTTTGTCTTTCCGATTACTGTTCTATGATCCTTTTCTCCTAAAATAGAATGCTCATGTTTTCTCTTTCAAGTTTAGGAGGTGGACGAACCATTGCAGCTTAATATGTCAGAATTATGTCTCAATGATGAATTTATCCAAGGGAATTCTGGTATATGTGGTTCTTTTTTGACGTTACCCTGCATTATTTTACTATCTATAAATTACTAGTTAAAATATATAAACATTGTAATTCTCACCAGTTTTCTACTATTCACTTTTCAAGCTATCGACCTACTTCATTGTTAATTGATCTGTGCGTTTTTCTTATTCTCGAGAAGACTCCAGCGAAGGACACTTCAGGGTTAGATATGAAGTTTCCGAAGTACCTGTCACTTTGCCATTCCAGAAACCCCTTGCAGACAAACCAAACCCTAAGCAAGGCATTGGTAAGCCCTCTGTCGCTGCCAAATGTGAATACACGCTGCATCATTTTCTGATGTTTCAAATAGTTTATAAAATTTACTCTGTTATAATGTGTTTCTGCGCTGTGTATGAGATTGTGCGCTATATGGTACGACAGTAGAACCTCACTTTGTATTGTGTTTTTGTTATATACTTGGTCCAGGAAGTATGTAGTAAAACATTAACAGTATTTGAACTGCTAGACCCCATTTGATAACTATTTAATTTTTTGTTTTTGGTTTCTTATGCTTAAGCTTGTATTTATTCAAATTCTCTTCATATGGTTTCTTCTTCTTTCAAAGAAGTATGGGCATCCTAACCCAATTTCAAAAACCAAAACAAGTATGTGGAAACTATTTTTTTTAGCTTTCAAATTTTGGTTTAATTTTTAAAAATATGAGTAAAATGTAGATATCAAAGTAATGAAAACAATATAGTAGTTGTAGGCTTAAATTTTATAAACAAAAAACAGAAATCAAATGATTATCAAACGAGGCTCAAGTAAATCCTAACTTCATGTTCCATTTAAAATCAAGTCTTTCTAGTTCCTGCTCCATTTAGTGGAAGAAAAAGTGTACATAGAAGTAACTTCCTTGCAATATAAAGTATCTCATATGGTTAGATGTATACAGCATAAATATGCAATAGTCTATGCCAAAATGTAAAATTCTGTATCGGATTATCGGTTTGCCATTAACAGTAAGTTGTTTGTCATTAGCATTCCTTTGCAAGCAGGAGTTTAAACATCCCTCTGGTGTTTTCTATTAGCTGAGATATCAGCTATCTCCCAGATATGGTTTGATTTTTGGTCTATATAACAGGTCTGATGTTATGGAGCAAGGATAGCCAATACATCTGTACACGGAATGATAGCATGCCAACTGCACTTTGGATTTGGGACATTCACCATCTAGAACTGGCAGCCATCTTGGTGCAGAAAGATCCTATCCGAGCAGCAGCTTGGGACCCGACATGCACACGTCTCATTCTCTGCACCGGTAGCCCACATTTGTACATGTGGACCCCCTCGGGTGCCTACTGTGTCAATGTCCCGCTATCGGAATTCAACATAACCGACCTGAAATGGAACTCGGATGGTAGCTGTCTTCTCCTCAAGGACAAAGAGTCGTTCTGTTGTGCTGCTGTGCCTGTTATACCAGAATCCAGTGATTATAGTTCTGATGATTAATGGGTTTCCTTCTGAAATGGTGTACTTTCTTAACTTCTTGAGTTATGAAAATTAGAAATCAAAAGCTTTTGAATTGTTATAAGTTGTAACAGAGACAATTTTAGCTTAGGTTCTGTAAAATTTCTCATATTGGAGTTGCAATCGTCATGTGCAAGGGTTAAGTGGAAATATTTTTCAACTTGATAGCAACTACAAAAGATATGAACTATATTATTTATTGAAAAAATTAACTTTCTAAACATTATTAAAAGATGACTAAACTAACTCAATAGTAATTGACATGCATTTTTCTCTTTTTAACTCCGAAGTTCAAATTCTACCAACATTTGTATATTTCAATTGCACTTACTACAAATAGCAACTATTACCTAAGACTAAGTATACTCCTAACTAATTCTTTTAAAATGAGTAATCAACATCAGGAAAAAACATGAAGTTTCACATATTAAGCTAATACCTTAATGTGACTAGTTTAATTAAGATAATATTTAAAAGCTCAATACAACAACTAGTAAGCTTCTTTTTTTTCTTTGAAGTTATAACTTACTAATTATGATAATTCTAGAGTCATTACTATTTTAAAATGGGATGAGATTTAAATAGTCATTTTTGGACCGGTTTTACTTTAGCTCTTCAATTAATAACTTCAATAATACTACTAATGTAATTTTTAAAAGATATTACTCAATTACATAATTTATATTCATCTTTGGTACATTACGAAGATAGTTTCATTAGAGTGTGTTTTAAGAGAAGGTTTATAAAATTTTATTTAAAAGTTAACCCAAACTTACGTTTGGATGAAGTAACTCTAAAAATTATTCTCAAAAAAAAAAAAAAAAGTAACTCTAAAAATTCTCGTAAAAACTTTCATAATTTTTTTCATAAAAAATAATTACTCAATTATATCATTTATATTCATCTTTGGTATGTTACAAAGTGAGATATTTCTTTAGAGTATGTTTGAAGAGGGCGCTTGAGGGTTATATAGTGTAGGGAGCCATACCTATGGATGAAGTAACTCCAAAATCTCTCATTAAATTTGTAAATTTTTTTTTTTTTTAAACCTCCACAAATCCCATAAATATGTCCCTCTAATTCAATAATTCATATCTCATTAATCCAAATGAGACTTTTATGTCTGAAGTATTCATATAACCCCTCAATCTAAAAGAAGGTTGTTTGCTACAACCACTCATAGCCCATGCATCCAAATGAAGATTTTTATTGCAACCATTCATCATCTCTTAATCCAAACAAAATTTATTTTCATTAAATTCATTATAACCACTCAAAATCTCCCATACCACTACTCTTTTAAACCTTGTGTTTAGATATGACTTAAACGATTTAATGCCCTACGATTAATTAGTCGGAGGTCTCGCTGCTCGGTCAGTAAGCGGGATCTGATTTGTTATTTAATGGGTTTTTATGACGCTTATTCTATTTTTGCTCCTTCTTAATAAAATCGTCTCTCTTTTTATCTGTGGAATAACTAACACAACATTAGTGAAACACGTAAATTATGTTTTGTTTTCTTGTCTTCTCATTTTTCTTTTTTTTCGATTGGTTAGTTGATTGCTGTTTTTATAATACCTTGGATGGATGGATGGATGGGTCAATTAAATACTATAATCTTAATTAAGTATGTTCTCATCTTTCTAAATCTACATTAATAACACACTTTTCGTGGCTAAAGTACTTCTCTAACACTATGCAACTACAACGCATATATGAACGAAGGTGCCGCAGAAACAGAGCTGCAAGAACAGTTGTCGTCTTGTCGGCAAATTCAACAACCATAATCTTCCATTTCACGCGCCCCAATCATTCAATCACACCACACCCATTTCCACCGTCTTTCCCATCATCTCAGATTTAATTTCCCAAAACTCCCCAACCCCACAAAGCTTCCTTAATTCAAACATCAAATTTCTCAAATCCATCACCGACCCTCAAAAACCCGTTCCCAGTTTTCCGGCGAGCTCTTTCTCCGGCCTATCGCCGCCGACCCTTCAACGGTAAAGTCCTTGTCGTTGTTCTGAGGGGGTTTATATGGGAAACGGCGTCGTCGAAAATGGGGTTTGCTCTGTTGAAACTGCTGATGGGGGTCGTGATTTTTTAAGCAGTAAGGTTTCTGAGTCTTCTTCTGCTGATCATCTTGTCGTTTTGGTCCATGGAATCCTCGGAAGGTTGTTTTTCGTTTTTTCTTTTGATTTTGACTATTTCATTGAAATTAACTAGACTTGGTCAATTTTATTTTCGGTTAAAAAATGCTCTTAGTCTTAGTCCTGAACTTTTGGATTGATTTAGTTCTTCTACTTTCAATATTGTTTTTATATAAATACTTCCTTTCTAAACTTTGATATGTAACAATTTAGGCTTAGCAATTTAGTCTCTTCCTGCCAAAACAGCATAGATTCTTTACAGGTTTGAAATTCCATCCTCAAATGTTGTTGATTTAAAAAATAAAAATAAAAAATAAAAAATCTCTTGATGAATGATAATAATTAATTTATTGTAAGAATTTAATGGGATTTCATATATATGTAGATTGAGAAACTTATTCGAGACTAAATATGTGCAAATCTTTTGATGAATTATAAATAATTTATTGTAAGAGTTTAATGGGATTTCATATATATGTAGATTGAGAAACTTATTAGAGACTAAATATGTTTATTAACTACAAAAAACTAACTGTTGCATAATAAAAGAAACTTGACTTTGATAAGAATTTTCATGGTAAACTGCTCCATACAGCACACTAAATTTCAGGGACTAATTGAATAGAGGCTAAATTATTACAAATTAAAATTTAGGGACTATTTGTTACGTTTATGACAGTTTAGTCAAAAGTATTTTTTAACCTTCTTTAAGTGTCTTCTGTTTTCTTTGATCCATTGAGGAACATACATTTAAACAGCATTAAGATGTAGCAAGAACATCTCCATATGATTAAGTCTTTTCTCTTTGCAGAGAGACAGACTGGAAATTCGCAGCAGAAGAGTTCGTTAAAACATTTCCTGACAAAATCATTGTTCATTGTAAGGATCATACAGCTCTATATGTTAACTATTCGATTTTTATTATATGCTACATTACATGTTCCTCTGTTTTGTCGATTAGCCTTCTTTTTTTCTTACAACACATGTTCTGTTATTCTTTGGTTCTTCTTGTTTATTCGGATTATAACAAATACATGGACGATATTTATCATTGCCTTGTATTGAATAAGAAAATATCCAAAATGTTCTTATTGAGAAAATTATTTTAAACAAACCAAGTTTCCACCATTTTTGTAGATAAAGGATTACTGCCCTGTCTTGCTATAAAAGATACATGATTAGGGCTTGTTGTTATTTATCTAAGGCTATCTTTTCTTTTGATATCCGTGCGTTTTAGGCTCAACTTATGGTGGCCTCGACAATTCTAATAGGACAATCGTCCGACCCTTTACATTTGATTGTCAAGAAAACCATTAGAAATCAATTTTTAGATTGAACCCATTACTTCTTGGTAGTTAGTTCTACATGGCCCTCTTTGACCCCTAGGTTAACCCATGATGCATTAAGCAATTTATGGAACTCAACTAGGTATTGAGGAATGTCTTCTTTTTCTCTGTTTGGTCGAAATTGATGATGCATTGGGTCAATCTTACTGCCTGATTATGACTTCATGAATTGTTTTGACACACTAAACGGAATTTAGATCAATGTTATTGGGTAGTTCTTGTGCAATTTTTTTCTTTTTGTTCTTGTATATTTTTTTCTAAAGTATATTTTCCCATAGTTTGTGGAAAGAAAGGTTTTTGGCTGAATGTTTACAACTTTTCAGGTAGTGAGCGAAATGTAGCTACATTAACTCTTGATGGTGTCGATGTGATGGGTGAGCGATTGGCTAAGGAGGTTAGCTAATGGAGTCTTGAAAATGATCATCTTTCAATCAATCAAATATATTATTCTTCTTATTGTGAATTATTTTGCCATACAGGTTATTGACTTGATACATCGAAAGCCAAGCCTACGTAAAATTTCTTTTGTTGCTCATTCTGTTGGGGGATTGGTAACAAGGTATGCGATAGGGAAGTTATATCTACCTCCTACGAAAGAAAATGATGGCATGCCTTCAAGTGAATGTGGAGAGGACAGTAGAGTTACCATATATGGCTTAGAAGCTATGAACTTCATAACTGTTGCAACACCACATCTTGGATCAAGGGGTAATAAACAGGTATCAGAAATTTTTCTGTGTTATCTTGTTTCATTCCTTTCAGAAGCATACCTTAATGTTTTTTTTTTTTGGGTTGTACATGTTTTTATCATTTTAGTCCCCTATGATTTGGGTCTTATTTCTATGGTTTCAAACCACACAACTTGTTTCCTTTCTACTCGAAAGTGCACTCAATCCCTTCCAATTTACGACCCGTCTTTATCATAAGCCTAATAGTTGGGCCAATTGAACCTTCTCACATACCTCAAGTGAACTCTCCAAGCTCATCACCTTGTTTTTCGACACTTGTAGAAATTTAAAACTTATCGTTAACAATGTTTCGGAAAACTTAACTAAGTTATGAGTAAGATTTTAATATTTTTAGACCAAGTTTATTCTTAGCAGTTTCTGTTGAGCTGTTAATGTAGGCCTAGCCTCTTAGCAGCATATGATTTTACGGTTACTCTCATTGTCTTGTTGCTGTGTTTTCTTTTTATTTTGACTTTTGCAATCGTGTAAAGAATGGGAAGTTTAGCTATTTTCGCTATAATCGCATACATTAGCTTCATAACGTATGGACAGAAAAATTGCCTTCTCAGCTCCATTGTTCTTGTCATTATTCAGGTGCCATTTCTTTTCGGTGTATCTGCCTTTGAGAAAGCTGCCAGTTGTATGGTTCATTGTATTTTCGGGAGGACCGGTCGCCACCTTTTCCTGACTGACGATGTTCAGGGGAAGTCCCCTTTGCTCAAGCGCATGATAGAAGATAATGATGAAGGTTTTTTCATGTAAGTACTTTCATTCAAGTTCCTCCTATCTTTCTATTCCATTTCATTCCATTTGGTATGTTCACCCTTGTCGTAATGTAGGTCCGCATTGCGCTCATTTAACCGTCGAGTCGTCTATTCCAATGTTGGCTATGACAGTATCCTTTCTAATTTATATCTAAAAACTAGATACAACATCTAATATTCTCCAACTGTATAATTGTTGTTTCCCTTTATTGATCATCCACCAAGATTTTGTTGGTTGGGCAACATCGTCGATAAGAAGCAACTCTGAGCTGCCGAAGGTATGTTACATTAAATTTTCCGTCGATGTTTTAATGACTAACATCTAGCATTCCCACCATTCATTATTCTAAAATTTCTGTCATCAGTGGGAAAAGTCTGTAAATTGTAAGTACCCTCATATCGTTTATGAAGAATATTGCAAAGCTTGTCCTAAACCAGAAGAAAATAACCTCGACAATCTGGAAGGTGATTTGCTTTTATTTTGTATGTTGAATAACTGTAATAAACTTTTTGTTGTTTTTAGATTTTGTTTTTGTTTCTTTACCTCTACTACCGAAACTCGTTTCACAGACGAACTCGTAGCTGGCTTGTCGAGTGTCTCATGGGAAAAAGTTGATGTGAGCTTTCATGGAAGCTGGCAAAGGTTTGCTGCTCACAGTGTCATTCAAGTAGGTTCTTTTGATCTCTTCTCATACCACTCAAACAAACAGTCTTCCTTTAGTTAATATGAAATTTGAGTCATTTCACATAGTATTGTTGAGTTTGAGTTTGAGTTTAGTTTAATGTACTTTTGATTTTAAATCATGTTCACTTTGGCTCAGTTACAAAACACTTTCTCGGGTTTCTAGGTGCATCATTTTTTAATGGTCTGATCATTACATAGAATTTGTTAGAAGATTAAGAAATTGATAGTTTTTCTACTGTATATATTTGTCTAAAATTAATTATAAACCAGAAGATTTAGACATTTCTCAAAGTTTAACCGTTCCTGACATGAATTGTGTTTACTTGATCCTACTTACGTCCCTAATCTTTCCAAAACGTTTAATTTACGCAGGCTAAAGGTGGAAGCAAGCGTAAGGAAGGGGTAGATGTTATTCATCACATGCTAGATAAATTTCTATTGTAGATTCAAACTGCTCAACAGGGTTCATTTTTCAATCTCTATTGAAATTTAACTTCAGGCAATTCATATGAAACGTGCTGTAATTCATGGTTTGCTTGCTTTCAATTGCACCCCCGGTGCTTGGAATCGACCGAGTCGAGTTCTTAAGGGATGAACCTAGGAAAGATTGGCAATGTACTGAGGGGGAGATCAGATGAGAAGTTATTTGAATGACTCCTTGCTCATTGCCAATTATCAAATATCATCTTTTTGGATATTCATATTTTAAAATGATTAATTTTTTTACGAAGCTGTTTGTAGCTTAGGAAAAATGAAATGAAATTATTTTATGTTTTGTACTAGTCACTCAAATGGAACTACTTCATCATTTTCAATCAATTCCCATCAACGATAGAATTCAACAACAATTTTTTATTTTTATGCTTTTGTTGGAATATCCATCAAATAACTAAAAGAAACTATCAATTATCCGTAAAAAAAATCTCAGATGAATTGAGATATTGACATTTCTTTGTTGAAATATACAGCTTATCTCATGGTTTTGCAGATATTTATTGCTGAATTTAAAACTTTTTTTTAGTTCAAAACCTTTCCGTAGATAAAGCTGGAAATATTATTTATGTCAGATCACAAACTTAGCGACGATTTAATTTTAATTTTATTTTTATGAATGATGTAGATTTAGTTTCAATTTAGTTTATTTATGGGATTCTGTAAAATCGCACAATTTTTTTCTATTTACATATTAATAAGTTCATTTTTTTATTACAAGATTTGGCTTATTGTATATTTTTTTTTTGAACAAAAAAAAAATAATACAATTAAGAAAATATTGGAGTTAGCTAGAGTTAGATTGTAGTTAAATTAAATTAAGAAAATATTGGAGTAATTTTTTTTTTCTTTGGAAACAGTCGAGCTTCCCTAGATCTGGACTCGGGATATTTCAATAATTTTTTTATTTTTATTTTAAGTGTTTTCCAACAATTTCGAACAAGGACATTTGAGCAAGTATACTTGGAAGTTTTGTAGTAGTCTCGACCAATCTGAGTGTACTAATTAAAATTTGTACATTAAAAAAAAAAATCAAATCAAAATCTGTAAATTTCTGATATTAAATTAAAAAAATTTAAACTAAAAATAACCATATCTAACCCTTTTTTTTAATTAGAGGAATTTGAATCCAAGACTTCTTGATGGTTGGATGTATCCATATACTAAAGTTGTTGAGTAACTGCTTTGTTGAGTAAGTGCTTTGGTTGGCAACCCTATCTAATTTAAATTTCAGTTTAACGTACCATTTTTACCAGTAAATCAATTCACTTTGGCAATTTAGAGATATTTATATTTTTATATCAGAAAAGTACAACGTTACCTAGTTCACAGAGCAGTTAAAAGAGTTAAATAGTTTGATCTTTACCCTCCGCTGTTAGGGAATTTTTACAGCGTACTTTTTACCTCTTTCAACTTCAATTTACTCCATCGCCCTCCTCTTTTTCCGGCCATTCCCCGGCGGCGGCTCCGACTTTCCGGCATCCAACGGAAAATTCAACTTAGCCTTTCTTCCCCTCATCTTAAACGCAGCCGAATCATAAGCCCTAGCCGCATCAACATCCGAATCAAAAGTCCCCAACCAAACCCTAACCCCTTTCCTTCCCGGATCTCGAATCTCCGCCGCGAACTTCCCCCACGGCCGCCGCCGTACGCCTCTGTACCTCCTCCCGCCGCCGGAACTCGACACTTCCTCGGCAACAGCCGCTTCCGGCGAGCTCGATTGCTCCGGCGATCGGATCTTGGGCGGCTCTTCCTCTTCTTCCGGCGGTTTCATGTACTCGAAATCTTCGAATTCGAACTTGATCGATGGGAGCGAGAAGAAGGACGACGGCGGCGACGGGAACTGGCAATCGAGGAGAGTGACGAAGGATTCGGAGTCTTGGAGAAGATAGTGTTGGATGAGCTTTAATGCTGAGATTTCTTCCGTTTCTTCTCGGAGTTCCATTTTTGAGGATTTTGGAAATTGGGGATGCGTTTGGGAAGGGATTTATAGAGGGGAAATTACCGTCTGGTTTTGAGGACCATGCTTACATGGAATGGTACTTGTCACAGTTGTACAAGGGTATATATGGAATTTTAAAAATCGTTGTACCTAAAAGACTAAAACTTCTTTTTCAAAAAAATAAAAATAAAATAAAACTTCTTTGCATATGAATGTGTAAATCATGTAATATTATCGAGGAAACTTCTCTCCGTATGGATGTGTAGATAATATTATATTATTTGATGACACAAAAATTCATATATATTTTAATATCTTCATTTATACTTTAAATGATTGTGGCATTTAATAGTACTCATCAAAATGTAGAATTTTCTTATACATTTGAATATAAGGGAGATTTACTCTTTCAATAATGACCTGTAAAATGTACTAAGATTTTAAAATAACTTTTACTCGAATACGAACCAAGTGTGTCAGTAGCGTGATAATTTCATTGTTTGATAGTAATATAATTCAACACTATGTTCACGGGTTCGATCGAACCAGTAAATCGGTATTTGACTCATATTTATTTGAGAATAGTAATACTCTTTCTAACTTATACTAGAAAAAATCGGATACAAAAATTTTTAACTATTTTTCTAAAAAATATATCATAGTTTAATACTATTTATTTTAATTTTAAAAATGATTGAAATTTATTTTATAAGAGAATTATTATTTTTATTATTTAACAATAACATAAATTAGGAGATTTCGAATATATAATATTATGGTTATTAGATTCTGCATATGTTTTTTTTTTTTTAATATAAGTTGGGGGAAGGAGGATTACAAATACCGATTGTAGGAATCAAACATGTGACCGTGGAGTGAAAATGGTTTAACACCAAACGAGATATCCAAATCCGACACCAACCCATTCAGTTAGATCGTACATATGTTAGTTGTTTTTTACGATAATCAAATCATTTAATTAAAATTTTACATTAATACTTTATCAATAAAAGTAGTAACTCAACTTCATTAGTTAGAATTATTAATTATTTCTCAACTGTAGTAAGCTAAAAAAAAAATAATAACATTAGTTTTTCAATGAAAATTTGAGTAAAATAATGTGTAAAACTTAGAAACTACAAATATTGCTCAGGCAAACAAAAGGCAAACAAAAATTCTACAAACTGAAAACTAAATTTATAATCTAATGCTATTGTAGTTTGTAAGCTTTCAATAAAGGCAATTGTTGTGTTCATGTGTTTGCCACAAAATCTTCTTGATTCCTGAATTTGCCAACAAAACAAAAGTTACATATAAACTAAAAAGTTATAAATGTGAAACTTTCGACGGTTAATTATTGTTGAGCAAAACTTAAATACTTGTTGGTAAGTGTGGTGTTCATATTTATCAATACATGAGCGATGAAAGAAAAAGAAAAATATTTTTAAATATATTAAATTAATATTTTCATCAAATATTTTTCTTTCTCTTAATAAAAAATATGTAGTTCATATATTAATAAGTTTGAATACCATACTCAATAATAAGTATGTAAGTTTTGCTCATTATTGTTTTACTAAAATAAATAAATAAATATATATATA
>JBBMKA010000030.1:4706438-4721133 GCA_037833695.1 Sechiopsis laciniata | reverse complement strand
CTAAAAAAAGTTTCCACCATTCTTCTAAACAAAATTTTTGAACAAAGTTTTCTTCTATCATTCTCCTAAAATATCTTCACCTTCAATAATCATAATTATAATAATAATAATTAAGGAAATTGTGCTCGTTCAATTTCACAAAATAATTACAAATCTACGAAAATTTAAAAATATTTGGATACATAATCAAAACTACGGTATTATTAATACAATATTATATGTTATTAGTACAATATTGTGTATTAATATAATATTATGTATTAATAATACAGTATTTTTTATTAAAATTTTTTTTGACTCTTATTGTAAATATTTTTACAATTTGACCTATTATTAAAAAAACCTAATAATTATTATTAATTATTATTATTTCAAGAAGGAAACATTTTTATGTTTCTCTTATATTTAGTCCAGCGATAACATATATAAAGATTTTTTTTAATAATCAGAGATTATTTAGAGTTAGCATCTTTCTTAGTGTTGAAGAATTCAATTAACAGATTGCAAAAAAAAAAAAAATTATTATTAAAATAATTAACAGTATGAAGGGTCAAACATATCAAATTGCTCATATGCAATATTTCATAGATCATTAAACACCAAATAGAACCCTAAACTTAAAAGATTATAATTCATAATTAAGGTGGGGAAACAAGATGAAAAATATATTTTCTATCCCATCTCTATTTTAGTTATAGGATTTTTTCTCTCCACTACCTCCAATTAGGAAAATGACCCATCTTACAGCTTCACATTGAGTCTAGCTTGTAGAAGAGTTTTTTTTTTTTTTGATTAAGGAACGATAATTCATTAACCTACACAATGGTGTGATATTATTCACTTTGAGCATAAATCTTTATGACTTACTTTTAATTATTTATTTCATTTAAAAGGTCTCGTACTAGTAGGGAGGTTTGTTCTCCTTTATAAACTTTTAACTAATATGAATTATTACTTTGTTTGTATTGCTAATATGAATTATTAGGCTTTTGGATTGACTGGTGGTTTAACATAATTCAACATGGTATCAGAGTAGGAGGTCATGAGTTCGATCATTCCGATTACACTTGAGCAAATCGAGAATTTTACATATCACTTTGTTAAAAATTACAACCCACCATCAAATTATCTTCACATTCGTTTGATATTGTCCACTTTAGACATAATCTCTCGTGACTTTGTTTTTTGTTTCACCAAAAAAGATCTCACCAATAAAGATATATTTGTCCTCCATTATAAAACCAAGATCTTCCCTTTAATTAACCATATTGTTAAACAACTACTTTGTTTGTATTTCCAACAATTTCCATTTATCCTTACTTTATCGAAAGTTTGTTATTTGATTTTAATCGAGTTGTAATCGTATGTTTGAGGTATCATTTTTATAATATATTATAAGAGTTTTTTCACCTCAAAAATGTTTCTATATTTTTCAATTTTCTTCTCCATTTCATGTATGAAGATCTACCTGACCAATGAATATATATATGTATATCAAAGTTTTTTCGCTTGGAATATATACATACTTTCGACTATTTTTTTCGATGGAAACTTCCAATGTCAGCTCTTATCAAACAATTCAAATTTCTTAACTAGTGATTATCAAAATTGACAATTTTAATTTTTTTTCTTTATTCTCCTCCTAAACGAGGATTTCCTTTCTTTTTTTTCTTTTTTTTTAGTACATATTGGGGGAAGAGGAACAAATACCGATTCTTGGGATCGAACACATGAAGCTGGTGTGGGAACTGGTTTACAACCAAACAATGAAACAATTTGTGCTACTAACCCATTCGGTAGGATTTCCTATCTAACTTGTGGGAAAATTAGACATTTCTACCAACCATATTAAACACAAGTTTAGAGAATTTATTTGAAGAGAACAAAAAGAAGGTTTTGAGGCATATTTGTTCTAGAAGAAGGGGAAGTAAAGGTTGATTTTGGGGGAAGCCCACTTGAGAAAGCAAGTTGCGTACAAGGCTTTAATTAAATAGGGACTTTTCTTGTCTTCAATGGACCCTTCTTTGTGTCCAAAGTGAATGAATTTGGTCATTTTATTTCCCAAAATGGGACCCTTTTATGTCCCTATCTTAATATTAAATTTTGGATTCCATCTTAGAGCAGACAAAACTTTAATTGTTAATATATTGGCTGCTGCTTCTTGTCTTTTTGAAATAATTTTCTATATGCAAAACACATCTAGATGGTATTCATTTTCATTTTTTAAGTATGCATCTAGAAGGTGTTGTTGATATAAACATATGATTAGCCAACGCTTAATATTAAATGAGCACTTGGTGAAGATTAGGACGAATCTAAACAAAGATTAATTTGAAGGCCAAATTTAAATTATACATTTTTTTTTTTTTTTAAACATAAAATTTTGAGATTTTGAGAAGCCAACATTTAGTTGACATCACTTTTATATGTAAAAGAACAACCAATTTTAAATTTGGAGAGGATCACCATCATTTTTATAAGTAATAATTAGTATTAAAAATACATGTGAGGTTTTTAATGAAAAAAAAAAATTATATATATAAGGTTCATTTTTACATACACAAATTTACCAATTTCAAAATTTTAGGGGGACAAACCCATTGCATCCATCTTGGTTTAACCTAATTTAATTGTATTAATGATTGAAATATTAGATGTCCATATTCTTCTAGACTCTACTCCATTTGTTAGGTACTTAAAAAAATACTGCGCGAAAAAAAAATGCAAGAGCACATTGATTTAGATAAGTTCGTTTGTTATTTTTTTTTTTTTTTTCGCAAAAGCAATCATGAAATAAAATTAAAATAAAAAATTGATGTCAAAAGAAGCAAGCGCTAATGACATCTTATACAATTTAAAAAGAAAAAATGCTATAGATTCAAAATTCACCCTCCAAAAATGATTGAATTAAAAAAAATAATAATAAAATATATATATATGGGTATGTGAATTTACTAGAAATGTAGTATGTACAAAAGGTTCCAGTTTTATTTTATACAAAAACTTTACAAACATACCAATGCATTGTAATTAGATTCATATAACTTAGTCCATAAGGTCAATAATTCTACGATATCAATGTATACTTATGAATCAAAATACCATCGGTTTGATGTCCACTTGTTATTGAACTTTTAAAAAAATCCATATAACTTACATTAATAGAGGTAAGATTAAAGACAAAGAACTATAGAAAAAAAGAAATTGAAAAATGGCGTGAATATAAGAGATGTTTTGATAAAAGGTTGCATGAATAGTTTTGGAAAAGAAGTTGTAAATAATGATGTCATTGTTTGAATAAGGGTAGTAAAATTAACCTTTGAAACAAGCACGAGAATAAATCTAAAAATTCCCTCCTTTTTAAATTCTTGACACATAAAAAATTGAGAGATAAACATATTATATTGCTCATTTAAAATATTACATAAAAAGTCCAACATATTGTTAAAAGTCAAACAATCAATCAACCATACTCCCATTAATATAGCCCACTTTTTTCTTTTTAAAAAAGCCCAGCCCACGTTTTTTATAAGAAAAACAAAACTCGGCCCACTTTGTAAAATAAAATTAAAAAATAAAATTGAATAAAAGAATGAGAAAAGCCCTAACTGCTCCTCGCCACTCCTTCTTCGCGCCGTCTCCTCCACCGTTTCAGCACCGCCGCCGTCTCTTTCCCGTTCAGCCAACGACGTCGTATTTGTTCAGTTCTGCCACCGCCACCGCCTTCTTCACTCCGCCGTCGCAGCCTCCTTCCTAGGGTTTTGCACGGGTTTTGTACTCCCTTGTAATCGAAGGTATTCCCCCAATTTCCATTTATGTCTTTCTTCTCGCTTGAAAAACAATAATTAGAACTCATCGAAGGTAAGAATAGAGGAGTTTTTTTTAAAGAAAATAGAAATAGCAAAGAAGATGAAATTTGTTTGGCTGTTGAATGCATAAGTCATTCAATTCTCTTTTTTGATTGATTCAAATTCAAATCAATCACTGTGGGAAGCTCTAACCTAATTATAATCATGAGTCCAGACATTTTTTCAATTATTCATTATGAGTAATGTTCATTCAGATGAAAAGAACCAATCACTGTATTCTATGTATTCTATAAATGTGGATTACTTTTTTCCTTAATGTAAATTTAGCTACTTAATTTCAGAAATTAAGATTAATTTAAGATAAATGACAAACCATTTACTTCCACAAATGCATAGCTTAAGTGGCATGATGTCTAACCTAGTAATGGGTTCAAATCCCCCACCCCAAATGTTGTTGAGTCAAAAAAAAAGTTACAATAATGGGTAAATTTGGCATACAAAGTTTCTCCTTTATTGCCCCTTTTATATATGCAGTATAGTATATAGTGTATAATATTGATATAGATGGAGTGTTTTCAAAGCGTAAGGCACACCGCAAGGTGACAATGTCTTTGATTGCCTTAAGGCAAGAGGCGATAAAGCGCAACAAATAAAAGGCGAGGGCCGAGTGAAGTAAGGCGCAACAAATAAAAGTATAATTAAATATTATATATAGAACATAAATTTAATATAAAAACATATTTTTATTCCCATAAAATTGAAATTCTGGTAAAATAATACTAAAAAGAATAAACTATAAAAGAAGTTATAATAAAATAAACTTCATTTCATATATAAAAATTATCCTCATCGTCATCTAAATCTAAGTTATCATCTAGTGCTTCATTTTGAACACTTTTCTCTTCAATAGCCAACTCTTCTTCATCCTCCTCGTCATCATCACTAACCACTTGAAGTACAATGCTTCGATGTCTAGAAGTTGTGGCATTGGCAGCTGCAAGTGACTTTCCTTTCGGTCTAGTGTACACTATGGGTTCATTTACCCCACTAGAATGGGCCACATCTCCCCATGTCAGGTCATCATCATCAAAAACAAGCTCGTCATCAGCATTTGCTTCGACATTTTCTTCTTCAAAAATTCCAACTAACTATTCATTACTATCATCAATATGATCCAAAGTAATTGGATCAAGTTGGTCTTTTAGATCAAAACACTCTTTAAGTGATTGATTGGGGAGAGAAAGTTTCAACCCCTATAGTCACTTATTTTTAATAGTATATATATACATGTAGACATTCATCCATTCTCGCATACCACATGCTGTTTTTTGCTTAAATTTTCTGCTTCATTATTCTCAGCTTTTATCTGCATTTTTCTGTACTGTGAAAGCTGTCACCTTTGCTTCCCCTCATTTCTTTTCAATGTTGAATTGTAATTTATAGTTCATTCTTCAGTATTATCTTTGCCTTGTTATATCTAGTTTTTATTTTTAGTTTTTAACATTAAGCTAGTAGTACAAGATTGCTGCTTGTTATTGGCGGAAGTTGCATGACATTGAAGGAACGAGGGTCTAAAACTTTACCAAACTGAATCAATTTACACCCTCTTCTGACATATATGTATAGAAACTATTGAAAATCCTAATTCAAAGTGTTTTCTCATTGCAGAAACAATGGTTTTACAACTATTTGATGGGAGCGATTCTGACAATGACGACTCCAAGATAGAAATTAATCGGGATTATGCAAAAAAGTTTGAGTATAATAAGAAGCGAGAGGATTTTCAGCGCTTAGAGGAGCTAAAGAAGAAAGGTCTAATTGAGGACTCTGATTCTGAAAGCTCAGAATCTGAATCATCTTCATCAGAGGAAGAAGAAGGCAGCAAAAGAAATAGGAAGGACCTGGAGTTCTTCAATGCATTAATCAAGATCAAGAAGCGGGATCCAATCCTTAAACAGAAAGATGCCAAGCTTTTTGATTCAGATGATGACAGTCATGAGAAGGATAGTGTTGACTTGAAAGGTAGTTCAACAGAGAAGAAGAAAAATAGTGTGTATTTGAAAGACGTGATGGCAAAACATTTGATTGAAGATGGCCCCGAATTCAATGATGAGAAGACTAAAAATGTGAAGGTTTATGATCAGGAACAAGAGGAGATACGCAAGGCATTTTTTGAGGCAGCAGAAATGCAAGATGAAGATGACGAAGAAGAATTGTTAAAAGTGAAGGAGAAAGGTATAGTGGAAGAGGAAAAGGATGAAGAATTTGAGAAGAAGTTGGATGAGTATTTTGGGGATGGGGATGATCAATTGGATGAAAACTCAATGTTCTTGAAGGACTATTTCAAGAATCAAATGTGGCTCAGTGAAGATCGAAAGGTTGGGGAGGAGGATTTGACCATGCTGTCAGAGGATGAAGAAGAGATCGAAAAACAAGAGGAATATGAATACAGATTCCAAGAAAGTGGTGGAGATATGATTTTGGGGCATAGTAGGACTATTGAGGGGTCAGTTAGGAAAAAGGATAATTTGAGAAAGCAGAAGAGAAAGAACAAGGAAGAGAGGATGGAGATTGCAAGATTAGAGAGGGAGGAGGAGTTGAAACATTTAAAGAATTTGAAGAAGGAGGAGGTAAAAGAGAAACTTAAGAAGATTATGGAGACAGCAGGAATCGGGGAGGATGGTAATTGCTTATTAGATATCAAAGATTTGGATGAGGATTTTGATCCAGAAGAATATGACAGGATGATGAAGGGGACCTTTGGTGAAAAATATTATGAGAAAGAGGACGTTGATCCCGAGTTTGGAAGTGATATGGATAATGAAGGTGATGGTGAGATCGAGAAACCTGATTTCGACAAAGAGGATGAGTTGCTTGGATTGCCAAAAGGGTGGGCTTCATCCGAGTCAGGCGATGGCTTCTTAGAAGCTAGGCAAAGGTGTTTAAGCCATAAAATTGATGATGATGTGAGTAATGAGGATAAGGAGGAAGAAGAAGAAGCAGAAGAAGAAGAAGAAGATGATGAAGAAGAAGAAGAACATGACAGCGAGGATGAAAAAGGCAAAAGAAAGAGAAAGCACAAATTATCTCTGTACAAGAAAGCAAAAGAAGCCATGATGGAGGAGTATTATAAATTAGATTACGAGGATACAATCGGAGACTTGAAGACGAGGTTTAAGTATGCCAAAATACGCCCTAATCGATATGGATTGAGTACTACCGAAATCATGACATTGGATGACAAGGAGTTGAATCAGTTTGTTTCTATGAAAAAGATTGCCCCTTATAAGGAAGAATGGAAGATGCCAAATAGTACTAGACAACGCCTGAAAATGAGGACCAAGGAGCTTCTAAGAGGCAAACAATTTGGTGAACAGAAAGGTAGCATGATGAAGAAAAGGATGAAGATTAGATCTGATATGCACATTGTGGATGGCAATGAGAATGACAAAAAGGAGCTCCTTAAAGGCAAACAATTTGGTGAACAGAATGACAAAGTACAAATTGAGGATTCAAATGGTGATGAGAAGAGCAAATTATCTAGGAAAGCGAGACGAAAACAACGACAAGCTGAATTTAAATTGTCGGAGCCTAGGCTCGAGGCATACAGCAAGATCACCTCGAAACCTAAGAAGAAAACGAAACACTAATAATTGGAAATCAGTCGCCGGGCATTAGCAGGTGATTCTTCTTGTTAGTCATTACTAACTTATGTGTTTTATTTCTTATTAGTTCCCCTCCTTGTGGTGTCTTGTCTCAATTTATAATGGTGTATCTGAATTATGAATGTCAAAAGAATAGCAAACAAAGAAATGCAGGTTTGTTCCTGAATTGATTCTCAAGTCTTGGCCTAATGATTTCTTTTCTTTTCGTTTTCTAATTTCATTTAATTATTTGGGATAAACCTATTCATTCTCTGCTTGTTCTAATTGTCAAAAATAGAACCCGAGTATTTATCGAGTTCAACATGCCAAACCAAGTTTAGTTAGTAAAGATTAGATTCGCATAAGTTCCATGACGGAATTTGCAATGTGATAAAGCAAAATGGATATGTAGTATGAATTGACACATCTTATTCTAGCTCAGAGTTTAGTAAGAGTTAACATAGGGGACCACAAACTCTACCTATTTTAAAATATCTATTGAATTCGAGGGTTGAGCAGTGCTTTAAATACTTATATACAAAATTGTTAACTTTTGATATTACATTTTCAATTTATTATAATTGTTGTCTACCTAGGTTTGCTTGAGGGTAAAGTTCTTAACCTTATAATTGTGGGTTTAAACCCGATCAAACATAAATTAACTCTGGCTAAAAAAATAATACTTGACTCTTTAAAGTTTATATATCGGAGAAAAAGTTAAAATTAACTCTTTTTTTAGTTCAAGTAAATATCATTTTTTGTAAGAAAAAAAAAACATTTTAATATTATTTTTTATAACTAATATTAAGATTATGTAAATTATCATGATAAATAGTTATAAATTTGGTCTATAGTGAAAATTTAATTGTTACAATTACAATTAAAAAAAAAAAAACTAAAATTTAATGAGAAGTTAAAAGCTAATATATATGATTTTAAAAACTGAAATTTAATTTTGAACAAAATTTTAAATATAAGAATTAAAAAATCAGTTTCAATAATAACAAGCGAAATTTAGGTACTTGTTGGTAAGTACCATGTTCATATTTATCAACATATTTTTTATTAATTGAAAGAAAAATGTTTGATGAAAAGATTGATTTTTTTTTTTTTTTTTGAGTAAATATGGGAGAGGAGTTATAACATTGGTATTGAACTGATTTATAACCAAACAATAAAAAAAAAAATTGATTTAACATCTTTAAAGATAACTAAGCAAAAATATGTGGTTCATATGTTAGGTAAGTATGGACATGGTACTTACCAACAAGTACCTAAGCTTTGCTCTTTTTTTTTACTACAATATAGTTTTCGGGTCATCGGGTCGCACACGGTTGGTAGATCGGATAAAGGCGAGGATCCGAGATTTTGGTTGGCGGGTTTTCATGAAAGTACGTGCGTCGGCTTGTATGAACCCAAATCAGAACCGAAGAGACGCGAACCGGGTTTTAATGGCGCCGGTCGAGACGGTACTGAAGAGACGCGAACTGGAATACCAACTACTGAGTCATGCGATCGGAATACCAGAGATCTGTCGCGACATTACAACGGTCCGGTGGCTGTCGTGGTTGTAGGAGACTGCGGCGACGGCGACGGCGACAACGGCGGCTACAAATTGCAAATTAAGGTTAGGGTTTTTGCTTAAGCATATTCGTCTTTGCTTTTTTGTTTTTCCCTTCTTCTAAGGGAAAGAATAATAACCAAGTAATTCAACAGAATTTTGTATGTTTTTTTTGGTTGGTTTATACTTTATGGGCAATTTTCTGATATAGTTTTGCAGGGGTATTTATTACAAAAAAAGTCATTTAAGTTCAAAGTTTAAGGTTGAGATCGACTAAATTGAACTTTTGTTTTTCAACTCATAGTTTTTGCTGGTTGGTTCCCAAGGGTGCCACAGTTAGGTCGAACGCTTGGGCTTTGAAGGTGTATTCTCTCAAGGTCCCAAGTTCGAGACTCATTTGGAACATTAATTTATAGACACCTCCCGTATTTCTATTCCTTCAATGTCTCCTAGTGCTTAGGAACGAGCGTAGTCACCTCGGGTATAGTGAAGCAAAACTTCGGTTTCTCGATTTAAAAAAAAAAAAAAAAAAAAAAACTCCTAGTTTTTGCTGGTTGAAGATCTTATATAGTCTCTCTTTCCTTAAAAATGCTGTGTTATTAGACAATTCTGCTACCAATATAATAGGATTCTGAGCTTTTGATGAACACTCTTATTTGTTTGTACACATTCTGAATCATGACTAGTTGTCCTGTAATTTATCAGACAAGATGGTTGACGAGTTTTATCTTGATCTCGTAGCACTGAGGGAATTATACATCCTTCTCTTGAAGACCTGTTTGCCAGATGCAAATTCACAACTTGTAAGACTCTGCAAGATTACTCTTCTCTTTCTCATTCTTGATGTTTTCCTTTATCAAACATTGGGTACATATATTCTTAATTTTTGGATTCACACTTAAAATTTTCAGTCATCATCACCATTCATTGATTTATGGGAGAATAGGAATTGGAATAGGAATAGGAAATGTTCCTATTTCCTCTTTTGGGGGCTTCTGCTAATTTTTTTAAACTCCTTTTCTTTCATTTCTAGTTTTTTTTAATTTTAGATCAATTTAAATTGGGTTTCACTTTCAACAATTTTAGCAATATAGATGAAAATCCGTCCACAAGGGGTAGCATAGTGGTTGAAAACTTGGACTTTGAAGGTATGCTCCCCTCAAGGTTTCAGATTCAAGACTCACCTGTGACATTACTCTTTCAATACCTCCCGGTGCCTGGCCTAGGGACGGGCGTGGTTACCCTTGTTTCAAAAAAAAAATATAGATGAAAATCTATTTCATTCAAATTTCAACCCGAGAGTAATTTTAGTCTATATTGTAAGAAACTTCATTCCAACTTCATAAATGCTATCATTCTTGAGAACTATAGTTGCTCAATCATGTTATCGTAATCTGATTGTTTGAGTAAATGTATAACGATTTTATCATAATAGAAACTACATGAAACTATGAATTTAGCATAATAGAGATTTTGAGATAAGATGTAAGACCCCTAATTCCCTTGAACAATTCTAGAAGGGCAATTGGGAAGTTCCATAGTAGTAGGTGGTTAAGAGGGAGAGTGGTAAGGGAGCCTTTGTGCTTATAAATATTGTAGAGAAAGGATATTGGGCTAATTCATAGGACTTGGAGGAGAGGTTTGAGTGTTCTTGAATTCACCGATTAGCTTGTTGGTTATTGTTTTCCGTTTCTTATTGTTATTTCTATTTCATGTTCGTTAATGAAGTCAGATCTGAATATTGAATGATTTCTCTAGTAAATTTATGCATTATTTCTATTCTATTTGCATTTGGTATTGTGCAATGAATTTCTTGAACAAGGTATTGGATACCTTACATAAGACTTACTGAGTGAGCTTTCTACTTGAATATTTCACAATTGTAGTTTGGTTTTATTGTCAACACAGCTGGATGAAAGGGCACAGATTTTATTGAAGCATTTGCTCGATGATGCTACTGCAGGAATTCTTGAGTTTCACTCGAAGGTTCGTGTTTCATACTGCATGAAAACTATTTTTTAAACAAACGAACAATTGGACACAAATAACATATTCTTATTCAGATTTTTTTTTAATAAAAAGTTTACACTATGTATGTCTAATAATATACATTCCCATTTGAGTTTGTACAGAACTTAGCAACAGACTCTTGGATTTCTTACAACTTTCGACACGAAGATGATAAACAGATAAAGCCACTGGTCGAAAACGTTTGGATGGAACATAATCAAACTACAAGAAAAATGGTAAATCCAGAGAAGATTGAACACAATCCCAAAAGGGACAGAGCTTCTTCAAATGTTGCCGCTAATGACTTATCAAATGGCATCAGTTCAGCACTCAGAAGAATTGAACTCCATATTTTATCCCTGCAACGTTTCACAACTCAAAGTAGGAACACGAGAAACCATATCAGTGAAACTAAATTAGCTTGGAACGAGACACTAAACCAGCAGAATGTTCACCTAAGGAAAGATCACTCAACTTCAAGAACCAGATTTGTTGAATTGATGAGTAAAGCCCATAATCTTGTTGGTGGACAGAAAGTTAAGCCAATAGTGACAAGCCATTGCTCTGAATTCGTTCATGGATTCAGAATACCTCTCAGTCAAGACAATGATGAAGCCATGATGCCTACAACCATTGAAACTCACATATCTAAACAACACAAGCTTGTAAATCTACCGACTTCGACGGATAAATCTAGACTTTCAGTTGTATCCAAGGCAACTGCCAGGGTTGCTACGAAACTGAATCAAACCCGAATACAAGAAAACAAGAGGCGTAATTCATATGGTCATATGGTAATGAGGCCAACATTGCTGGCCACTCAACAAGAAGCAGAATTCACAAACACAGAATCAGAATCAGCTTCTTCTTCAAGTTGGGCAACTCAACTAACCAATGAAAGTCAAACCACTGATGATTCTTCATCTCCGCAACGCGAAGACAGTCCGTCGGTAACTGGTTCGGATACAAGTAGTCGGTACCAAAGCAGCAGTAGCAGCAGCATTACATCAAAAGCATTCAAATTCGACCATGGGAGAAAAGAGTCATCAACGAGAGCAATAGGACGGTTGACGAGACTAAAAAACAAGCTAGGCCTTATCTTCCACCAACACCATCATCACCACCACCATCACCACCACAACAGCCATAACTTCATGTGGAAGCAGCTGAGAAAGATCTTCCATCGCACAGATAACAGAAGGCTAACAAGTAAAGAAGAACGACATGGGAAGCTAAAGAAAACCGCAATAAAAAACGTGCCTCAACAGAACCAAGTTGGGAAGTTTCTAAGTCATGTATGGAAATCGAAAGCCGTGAAGACGAAGAAGAAGAAAGATGTTAGGGTGATGAATTCTGGTAAAAAGGGTGCAAAGAAGTTGCATTGGTGGAAAGTGTTTCGACGTCGCCGGGGAGTGAAGTTGCCCTGTAAAGGGCGTGTTAAAATTGGATATGGAAATGGAAAGCCACAGGTTAAGAGGGTTTAGTTTTAGTTAGTTGGATTAACAATTTTGAAGTTTGTGCTAACCTAATATGGGATTCTTACCATCCCATGTTGAGCCTATTTGAGAGTTCAACATTTCTCTGGAAAAGTTCGGCGCTGATTGTTAAAATCGAGAGTTTTTGTTATAAGATGAATTATTATAATAGGATTGGAAGATTATTATTATTATTATTAGGATAGTTATGTTTTGTTATTGGATGAGTTATTATAAGTTATGAGTCTAATATGGCCTTTAGAATGTCCCAATAAATAATTGACATCTAAAAGTAGGTAGGTGTGAATGTTTCCTAGCCAGCATTTTTATAATTTTTAATGAATTTTTCAAGCTACTTAAATTGATGGATTATTTTTAGGAATAGGCCAAATTGGAAAAATATTTATAATAGCAATCATAGTCAGGTATAATTACAGAAAGACAAGTTAGACACCTAGAAAATTGAGTTGTCCATGAAGTAGGCCACTTGAAATTCATGCAATGAGAAGCCTAAACCTTCCAACAAATGCCATTCATGAATCCCTTATATAACCAAACTCCCTTTCTTCAACTAGTTTTCTACCAAACTCAAATTCTTTTCTATGGCGGAGTCTACTAATCCACCACGAAAGTCACTTCCCCGTTCCCACAAAGTTGTCCAGGCCGCCACTGCCGCCACAGCCGGCGGCTCCCTCCTATTTCTCTCCGGCCTCACGATGGCCGCCGCTGTCATCAGCCTCGCCGTCGCCACCCATTGTTCGTAATATTCAGCCCGGTCCTCGTCCCGGCTGCAATTGCGGTGGTTGTTTTGGTGGCCGGGTTCTTGGCGGCTGGTGGTTTTGGCATCGCGGCGGTGGTTGTATTGGCGTGGTTTTACAGGTATGTGGCTGGAAAACGGCGGGAAGTTGGTGAGGACTTGCCGCATAAAGGTCAGTATTGGCTTGGCGGCAAAGGGCGAGAAGTTGAAGGCTGAATGAATTGTTGAGATTGTATGTGTAATTCGACGTTGAAATCAGTTTTATGAATAAAATATTATAATATTGCCTTCTCAACACAAGATTTGAATACGGTTATGGGAATATTTTATTATATTTTAAAGCGGAAAAAAGCATTTTTATGAAATTCTGTTAAGAGATTACATGAACCTTTTTCAATTATAAAAGAGAAGAGAAAATAATAATCCATATCATGTTAAAAGTTAACTGACTTGTGTAAACGCTTGTTTTGTTGAAAATTAAACAAGTGATTATTAACACTAATAACCATTTATTCTTCGGAACAAATTAATAATAACCTTGATTTCGCTACCTATTAAAATAATTCTTTGCATTGGGTCGAAAAACACTATATAATAGATAAGAATATCTTTTATCTTAAAAATCTCTATGATTGCCAACAAGAGCAATAATTTAACAACATCAATGTACACCCAGTAACTATAAAATGATGGGATGCAAATCCTTAAATTTTATACCCAATTAACCAATTTAAACAAATTGTTATATTATATTATTTTTAATTAATACATACGTAAGAATCTATTTATTTTTCTTCTAAAAAAAAGTACAACATAAATTTGTAACAATTAAACCCTTCCTGTCAAAAAATAAAAGGATTACACCCTTGGGGTTATTACATTTAATGGTTGGGGGAGGAGAGGGAGAATTATCAACCGCTTGAATACATCACAAATTGTTCTCCCCTCAAAAAAATTTCCAACATCTTTCCAAAACACAAATCTTCAAAAAAAACAATTTAATTCTATCCAAAACACCAATTTTCAAACAAATATTAACAAATATTCATCTTTTCAAATCACTGCAATTCCTCTCCTCTCCTCAATTCCAAACAATCTCAATTTGATCAATTACCGGAAGTCTATTTCAATTCACTTTTGCTCCAATAAAACCTTATCTCTCCCTTTCATTTAAAGCCGTGTCTTTAAAATAGATAGAAAAGTGGAGAAAGTTTTAATGGGATTGTCAGATGAAAATGTCGAGAGTAAGTCTTTAAATTATAATATTTTTTTAGTACAAACCTTACAGAGAGAGTACAACTACTCTCATACAAATTGGTATGACTACTCTCATACAAATGAAAATCAAATAAAGAGAGTACAACTACTCTCATACAAATGAAAATCAAATAAAGAGAGTACAACTACTCTCATACAAATGAAAATCAAATAAAGAGAGT